>JAJPUD010006652.1:97218-124297 GCA_023553655.1 Myrmecobius fasciatus | reverse complement strand
CCTGATCTCAATTTATTTCCCCATTCTTCTTCTAGCTCTCTTTTGAGATTCTTAATGCAATCATCCAGGTAAGCCTTCTGAAAGGGAGACCAACTTAAGTCTGCCTTTGTGGCTTCATCTGGGATTGTTTTCATAATGTCAGGATCTGGGGACTGTTCTATTTTTTCTCCGTAAAAGCTTTCTATGGTGAGAGCTCTCTTTTGCTTCTTGCTCATGATTTAAAGTTGGGATATTGGTCAAAAGCCGAGAAAACTGCAACAATTTATATTTGCCCTGGGGCAGTTTGCCTAGTTGACTTCCGGTCTGAGGCTGGTCGGGCTAGATTCGCACCAGGACCACGTTTTCAGCTGTTCTCATCCACCCCCTTCCAAAGGCAGATCTGCCAAAGCACCTGCCCGCAAGCAGAGCAAAGTGGCCCAGGCGTCTCCCAGGGGCTTCCTGGGTGCCCAAAATCCGCCCCTCTATAGCAGCCCTGACTTCCGCCCTGGCTGTAGTCCGATCACGACCAGCGGCCGATTTCACCTGAGGCTAACCTTCTCCGGAGTTCTTTCAAGGTAGATCTTTTATAGAAGTGCGTTGTAGTCCAAATGCTTGGCGAGGACCTCACTCGGAAACCAGTTTTAAGGCTTACTATGTCTGGGTTGGGGGAATGTCGGAGGGAGTTCACAGAGAAAGCTGTCTGCAGTTCGCCATCTTGGCTCCGCCCCCCTAAAATGAATAATTTCTAAGAAAAAAACCAACTAGAATGATTTGCATAAACTATCTCAAACTCAATATACTATAAATTACGCATTACTTTTTCTTTAGAATAGCCTTTCCTCCATGTTTATCCATTTCATATAAGGGTACCCTAATCTTTCCATGGGGTTTGCAACATCAGAGCATCTTTTATTCTTTCCTTCTCACCCACACAACTCCAATTAATTGCCAATTCCATTTTCAGATCTTGTCACAAATTCATCTACTTCTCTTCATTTACACAGCCATTATCCTAGTTTAAAACATGATTCACCTCTTGCTTGAATTAATGGAATAACTTTGTAATTGGTCTCCCTGACTCAAACATCTCTTTTTCCAATCCATCCTACACATAGCTTGTCAAAAGGATATTCCCAAAGCCCAAATCTGACTATCACTCTCCAAATTAATAAGCTCCTATTATGTCTAGGTTAAAATATAAGCTCTTACCATTAATATTTACATCTCTTCTTAATCTCTCTCTTGAGTATCTTTTTAGATTTATTATCTATTACTCTCCTTTACACACTCTATCATGCCCCAACATTTCCACTTTTTGTCCCTCTCACAAATTCTTCCATCTCCTACTTCCATGTCTCCACACCTCCATTTCTTGAGTCCTAGCCTCCTTCATAGGTCAGACAAAACATTGCTTCTTACGTGCCAACTTTCCCAGTTTCTCCAGATCATCATACCTCACTCCAAATTACTTTGCCCATATTTTGTATCTATTCATAAGTGTGTATTTCGTTTTTCTTGATAGAATGTCCTTTCCCTATATTCAGGAAATACTTCCTTTGTGTTTTTACATAATGTTGTGGATGGGTTGGGAGAAACATCCTAGTGTCTAACAGATTTTTTTGTACATGCTATATGCTTAATTATTCAATACTTATTGATTCATTGATTACTATGTAAAACTACTTACCATTTTAACTCAATTTATTCATTTGTTTAATTCCCATCATTCCTCTTCAACAACTTTACAGAGTCAATGCTAGACCCAAAGTCAGGAAGACTTGAGATAAATGTCTCTCTTAGAAACATACTATGACTAAACCTTTCTTTCTCAGTCTCAAATTTCTTATCTGTAAAATGGTAGAGAATAAACAATTGTCTCATTTGCAATATGAAATGAGACAATATGGGTTTTTTTAAAAAAAATTGTATCTTAATTTTTCAAATACATACAAAGATAGTTTTCAACCTTCATCTCTGCAAAATCTTGTTTTTCAAGTTTTTCTCTCTTTTTCTCCCCCCGTCCCAAGACAGCAGTATAGGGTATATATGTGTAATTCTTCTAAACCTATTTCTATATTCCTCATGCTGCATGAGAAAACTGATCAAAAAGGGGAAAATGAGAGAAGAAAAAAAAGCAAAGCAAACAAAAACAACAAAAAGTGAAAATACTATGTTTCGATCCAAATTCAGTCTCTGGATGCAGAAGGTACTTTCCATTGCAAATCTATTGGAATTTTATTCGATCACCTCATTGTTGAGAAAAGCCAAATCCATCAAAGTTGTTTATCACATAATCTTGTTGTTACTGTGTATAATTTTCTGTTGGTTTTGCTCTTTTCAAGGCTTTTCTGAAATCAGTCTGCTCATCATTTCTTATAGAACAATAATATTTCATTACATTCATATGCCATAACTAAGTCATTCCCAACTGATGGCATCCACTCAATTTCCAGTTCCTCATAATTACAAAAAAGGCTGATGAGACAATACTTTGCAAACTTTAAAGCACTATATAAATTTTATGTATTATTATTATTGTTATGATTGACAAATGTCACAATAGTTATTATTATTATTATTATTTATATTGCCAAATGAGTATTCTATTTTCTAACTTTAGCATGTCATAACACACCTCTTTTTGCACATGTTCTCTCCTTATTTGTGAAATACAAACACTTCTGCCTTTCATAATACATATCTTTCTTCAACATTCAGTCTTTCCTACTGATCCTCCTTAGGTATTTGTACCCTCTCCCTTCTCAAAATTTCCTTGATCTCTTTGTTTTATCTCTCCTTTTCCTGCTTTTAATATCTACAGAGTATCAGGCTTATTCATATACCTGTTTATGCCTTCCACCATTTTCTCGCTCCTCAGCAAAATCATAAACTCTTCAGAGAGGAAGTCAGTTGATTACTTTGTGTTCCTAATATTTAACAAACACAGTGCCTTGCACATTATAAGCCTTCAATAAATACACATTGAACATAATTTATTGTGTCAATTAGACACTGAAATGTGACAAACATTATACATTAAGATTTTTCCCCTATGTTATAAAACCCCCTTTATTGAAAGTGCTATCTCTCTATATATACTCTCTCTCTTCCTCTCTCTCTGTCTCTCTCTGTCTCTCTCTGTATCTCTCTTTCTCTCTGCCTTTCTCTGTCTCTGTCTCTCTGTCTCTGTCTCTCTCTTTCCCCACCCCCCTTCCTCTCTCTGTCTCTTTCTCTCTCTCTGTTTGCCTCTGTCCCTTCCTCCTTTCCTCTTTCCCTCCCTACCACCCTCGCTGTCTCTGTCTTTCCCTCCCTCCTTTTCTCTCTCTATCTCTCTGTCTGTCTGTCTCTCTTTCTGTCTCTTTGTCTCTCTCTCTCTCTTTGTCTCTCCCTCCCTCCCTCATTTTCTCCCTCTTTCTCTCTCTCTCTTTTTCTCTGTCTCTCTCTCTTTCTCTCTGAGCCTTTGTCTCTCTGTCTCTGTCTGTCCTTAGCTGAGGGTCTCTGGTTAGCGACCAACCCATTCTCTACCAAATTAGCCACTGTACTTTTGGATAGTGAAATTTAGAATGGTTTTGCTTGCAATAGGTCAAGACCCTCTTCTCTTTAACTTTAATCCTTTATTCCTGGGTATTTCTATGATCAAACAGAACAAGGCTAAAAACTTTTCCATGGGAGAATCCTTTGAATATTTGAATTTACTATCCTAACCTGTATGTAGCCTTCCAATATTATTCTATATTATCCATATTGAGTTGATATTTATACGTTTTTAATCTTAGGAATATGGGATCATAGATTTAGATTGGGGCTCTTAGGGAATGTCTGATACAACTCCCTTATTTTACAAATGAGAAATTTTACAGTTGAGGTCCAGAGATATTAAATTGTGTCATCCTCAGAGTTCAGTCTAAGAAAGACAAAAAGAATTAGGTTGTATGTGTACTTTAATTCTCTTAAACTGGGGCCATGCATTCAGAATTACAGTTAGGAGTGAACTTGGGCAGCAGTTAGCCAGCAGGGACTATAGAGACAAAAAATACAAGTAGAAGGGGGTTGGAATGGTAATCACTTCTTGGCTGAATCAGGTTTTGTCATTGGTCCTTTGAGTTGGACTGTTTTTCAGAAATTTTAAAACCTCCTCTGGGTACAGGGAAATGGATAGGAGTGGAAAATCCACAGGGTTCCTTTAGTTTCTTGGGGGAACAGCATGAGCTAGTTAGTCTGTAGCTGCTGGCACACCAGATGGAGCCTCAGATTGAACAAGTGCATGTTGCAAAGGATCTCTGTATGTCAAGCTTCATTCTGCCTCCTAAGTGGCTAATTTGAATCCCAGGTCAATCTTGCCTACTTTGGATAGTAAAGGATCTCAAGCAAATCAAGGTGGCTAGTAAAATCATAAACTATTTCATTTTCATAGTGAATTGCCCAAAGCCACATAAGCAGTATATTAGAGCAGGAACTAGAACAGATCTTCCAGAATCTGAGTCTAGCTCTTTAATCCATTACACTCTGCTGAAATTTTCTATTCTTATTAGGGCATGTATATTCTATTGGACTTGAACACTCCTTACGTAAATATAATTAATTTTCTTCTATCTTGGAAATCAGCAAGAAAACAGACATGAAAGACATGGCAATTTAGGTGAATTTCTCTAAAAGGAAATGAATGAAACTAATGCCTCTCCACTGTTTTCCCTAATAAATTCATGTTTACATTTTGATTCAAAGGACTTGAGCTTAGTTCCAAGTCTTTTTGTTGTTGTTGCTGTTAAAATTTTATTAAATAATGATGAGTTACGTTATTTTAAAAGAGTTACTATATAGCTTTTGCTATAGTTCCTGGCATAGAATAGATGCTCAAAATGCTCATTGACTTGAGATAATTTTTATAGAGGCGTTTCCTTCAGTGGAAACTATTGTTGTAATATTTTCTTTAGTCTATAAATAAAATTGAGCCATCTAGAAAAACTATAAAGTGGGCTGAGGGTATGATAACCTTCAATGGAGTGATTCTTCAGAAACATACATTATAAATCAAAGGTTCACAAATCTGTATCTGTAAGTGACCTTAGAGGTCACTAGTCTAAAGCTAATTTTATACCTGTTCTTACAGAGGTCCTGGGACCTGCATGAGATATACTGATAGCAAAAAGTACCCTGTGCTATAATAATATAGCTTTAATAATTGCTAGCATTTTTACAGAATCTGCTATGTCCCAAGCATTGTGCTAAGAGTTTAAAATATTATTTCATTTGCTCCTCCCAACAATTACCATTATAACCATTTTACATTTGAGGAAACTGAGGCAAACAGATTGTGATCTGTTTTCTTGACTACAAATTTAGTGTTCTTTATACTATTCAATAATCTTAATATTATTAGATTATAGATTTTAGAACAGAAGGTGCCTTTGGAAATCTTTTAGTTTAGCCTATTCCCACAGGATAGGAGCATGTTTCTACTTCAAGGGTGAACCAAATACTAAGTGATTCAAACAAAGCAGATGTGCAATTAAAACTGGAGCTGGCAACCTGAAGCTAAGCCTCAGGTGAAGGAATTGCCCAAAGGCAGAAATATCCGCACCTCTGTGGGTTGAATTTAAAAGGGAAAGGATAAGCCATTGTATTTTACTAAAGGAAAAAGGCTGGTTCTAGGTGTATGGTCCTTTGGGGAAGAGAGGTGCTAAAGGTGGGAAAAGGAAGGATCTGTGACCCCAAGAGGAGATGGAATTGCTGAGAGAGGAGACTTGCTTTGTAAAGAGAAAGGGATTGATTGCCTTTGGCTTAGTTTGTGGAAGATGTGTAACCCTTTACAAGACTGCTTTGAAGTTCATTTCTATAATCTGGCATTCAATTTCATTTTTCTATTGAAACTGCTCTTTCTAAAGTAATCAGTGCTAAGCTTATCTGCACAAACTAATGGCTTAAAATATTCTTTTTGATCTGTGTATGACTTTGATACTTGATCATACTTCTAGATACTTTCTTCTTTGAGTTTATATGGCATTTCTCTCCTGGTTCCCTTTCTATGATGGCACTATGGCTCAGTATCATTTGCTAGGTAGTTTTTCATCCAGGACTGTTACTATCCCTGAAGAATTTGTTCTGGGCTGCCTTTTATTACGCGCACACACACACACACACACACACACACACACACACACACACCCCACTCCCCTAGCTTTCTACTTTCTTTTTTAATCTTAACAGTTTTGGTTTTTGTTTGTGCAAAGCCTTTTAAGTTTAATATATTTAAAATTATCCATTTAAGATCCCGTAATGATTTTTATCTCTCATTTAGTCATAAATTTTCCTTTTTCCATAGATTTGACAGATAAATTATTTCTTGCTGCACTTGGTATACAGTGTGATATATTGCTCTATACCTTAGTTTCTGTCAAACTGTTTTCCAGTTTTCCCAGCAGTTTTGTCAACTAGTGAGTTCCTGTCCTAAAAGCTTGGATCTTTGGGTTTATCAAACACTAGCTTTCTATGGTCATTTATTGCTATGTATTATATACTTAATTATTATTATTAGCCCATTTCAAATTGCTTTAATGATTACATCTTTATAATCCAATTTGGGATCTGATACCACTAAGCTATCTTTATTCACATATTTTTATCAATTCCCTTGACATCTTGAATTTTTGCTCTTCCAGATGAATTTTGCTATTATTTTTTTCTAATTCAAAGTAATTTTTGGTGGTATGATTGTTGTGTACTAAATAAGTAAATTAATTTAGGTAGAATTACCATTCTTCCATGTCTTGATGCTGTATAACAAGACTAACGAAAATCTTAGTATTGAAAAGATAGACCCAAGTAAATAGTTTTTTAAAGAGGGGGAGCTGAGAATGGATATGAGGTTCCCCACTCATTTTACTAATGTAAGTAGTTTCCAGTATGGGAATGCCTTTCACCAATGAAAACTAACTTTATAATTATACTTTTGGAGAGTTGTCTGGGAGTACCAAGAAGTTAAGTAATTTGCTTTTTTTCCCCTGAGGCAATTGAGGTTAAGTAACTTGCTCAGGGTCACACAGCTAGGAAGTGTTAAGTGTCTGAGATCAGATTTGGACTCATACAGCTAGGAAGTGTTAAATGTCTGAGATCAGATTTGGACTCAGGTCCTCCTCCTGACTTCAGGGCTGGTGCTCTATCCACTGCACCACCTAGCTTCCCCAAGTAATTTGCTTTTAATCATATAACTCTTGTGTGGAAGGTTGGGTTCTAAGTCAATGTTCTTCTGATTTCCAAGTTCAGAATAATATATGTGTGTGTGTGTGTGTGTGTGTGTCTTTTTGAAGACTGAGATAATATAATTAAAGTTGGAACAAGATTTTTTAAAATTTAAATCTCAGATCAAATCTGACTTCATATACTTTTAGCTGTCCTGGACAGATCATTTTTTTTTTATAAAGCTTTTTATTTACAAAACATGAGTGACCTTTCAACATTGACCTTTACAAAAAAAACCTTTTTTTTCCCCCAAGCTTTTCCTTTCCTTCTCCCCACCCCCCACCCCTAGATGACAGGTAATCTAATACATGCTAGATAGGATAAATTATATGAGAAATACAGTACATGTATACATATCTATACAGTTATCTTACTGCACAAGAAACATCAGATATAGAAAGAGAAGAAAAAAAACAACCTAAGAATGAAAACAAAATGCTTGGAAATATTCACAGAAAGCCTTAAAATGCTGTGTTGTGGTTCACTCTCAGTTCCCACAGGCCTCTCTCTGGATGTATATGACTATCTTCATCGCTGAAGAACTGGTTTGAATCACATCATTGTTGAAGAGAACCATGTCCATCAAAATTGATCATCGTATAGTCTTGTTGCTGTGTATAATGTTCTCCTGGTTCTGCTGATTTCACTCAGCATCAGTTCATGCAGGTCTCCTGGATAGATCATTTAACACTTTTATATCAGTTTCCTCAAATGTGCACTAAGGATAATAATAGCACTTTCCACAAAAGGTGCTTATAAGGATCAAATGAGAAATCTGTACAGTGCTTAGCACCCAGGATTCTAGTAGAACTTAATAAATGCTTATTATCTTCCCTTCTTGTATATCTTAATAGAGGAATTAGAATAGTATTTCTTAACTGGATTGGAGTGGAAATAGACTGAACAGACTTCATAAAGCCTTGAACTTGGCTGCAACAAAATAACATAATCTCTTTCACTAACCTTTAACCAAAATTATTGCATTTTTAAAAATAGTGGATTGAATAATACACTTCAACTCTGTTGCATACATAGAGATATTACTTTGAGAAGTGATCTATAAAGTTTGCTAGATTTCCAAGGGAATATATGACATAAAGTTAAGAATTTCTGAATTACCAAAATATGGGATTCTACTATTTTTATAAAATAAGCTTTAATTTTCTTCTTGATTGTAGTTAGTAGGAACATCAAAGAACAAAAAGATTTCAGGCTTTAAGGTTAACTGGTCCAAACCTCTTATTTTATAAATGAGGAAACTGAGTACAAAGAGTTTAAGAGATATAGATAGTATGTGAGGGAGCTGGGATTTGTATTTATATAACCCACCTTCCTCAAATTCCGATCTTTTTCTATAGGACATTGCTAGTAATGAAATTCATAATATTTGATTTAGTTTCTTGGGCCAGATGATACCAGAAGTCATTTCAAAAGTTGAAATTGCTGCTCTATTTAATCAAAACTGGGAGAAATGCCTACTATAAAAAGATAAGCTGGAGTGGAAAATTGACATTTTTAGAGAATGAAAGAATTCATCTCTATATAAACAAGATAGTGCCTCTCATATTTACAAGGATGGGAATAAAATTAGGTCAAAATCTTTTGTAATGTAGTGTGATTTTTAAAAAGCAGCTTACACATTTCTTTTTATCTTCATAGAAAAATGGATTTATAGCATCATAGTTGTAGGATTGGAAAGGATCTCAGGAGCCATCTAATCCAACATCCTCATTTTATAGATGAGGTTAAATGACTTGCATATCATCACCTAAATTGTGGCAGAAATGGGATTCAACACTAAATCATCTTCAGAGCCACTGCTTTTCCCACTACTTTATTGTATTTAGATATATTATTTGCAAAGACCATATATAATAAGACAATAAGATGACAGCATCTTAGATTTTGCGCTATAAGGGATGTTGGAGGCTATTTAGTTCAACTCACTTGTTTTATAGATGAGAAAATTAGAGTTGAAATAAGAGATATGACTTGCTTGGTGATAGAAAGCATCAAGTCTTCACAGTGTTCTGGTTTTCTAAAATCTTATTGAACTCAAAACACTATTGTATAACCACTAATTTCTTCCCAACTATCCCGATGCATCACACCTATACAAAAAATTATCCATTGAAGGCTTTTACCTTTTCACTTCCATAACAATCCCTTTTGATTCAGAAAGGTATTTTTTTCTGTATCTAAACAATCTTAGACTTGTCTAACCCCATGAGAGGACAAGTGAGTGTGCCTAGGATCAATCAACCAGGGGGATAATAGACAAGATTTGAACTCAGGTCTTGATTACTCTAAGATCAGGTCTTGATTTATTATCTCAGGCTATTTCTTTGTATGTGGTATAGTAGTAAAACCCTTGGGTCTGAAGTAAGAGTAATTACCTTCAAATTGCACCTCTGCTTCTTTGTATGTCACTTTCTTTACTTGGCCCTTAATTTTTCTCACATGCAAAATTAGAAATTTGGATTAAATCATTTCTGATCTGTCTTTAAGCTCTAATTCTATGATGCATAACTGACTTTTTATTTGATTTGTCTGTCTCCATGTCTTTCTACCTTCTCTGTCTCTGTCTCTAAATATGTAACAACAAACTTTTCATCTCACCATAGTTATTATAAAATTTGGTAATTATACTTATCTTATTAAACATTTTATGGGCAATTATATGATGCAGTACATATAGTGCTGGATTTAGTCAAGAAGACCAGACATCAAATCCAGTCTAAAAAATTTACTAGTTGGGTAACCCTGGTTCTGCCATTTAACCTCTATTATCTTCAGTTTCCTCATCTGTAAAATGGGGGTAACACTAGTGTCTATTTCCCAGGGTTTTAGTGATGATTAAATGAGGTAATATTTAAGTGATTTGCAAACTTAAAAGCACTATCTAACTGGTAACTATGATATTGCTGAAGCAAGGTTCTACAAGGCCATTTACCCTATGTCACTTGTTTAGGAAAATGTGGCTGTTTAGATCCAGATTCATTTTTAATGTGGGTCTTTATGATTGTAGGCAAATTGGGCTCAGTCAAACCATTTGCCTACCTCTATTCACTAGGGCTTATTCAAAATGCAGAGCCATCTGACTAGGGCCCAGAAGAACTGAGCTGGCTCACTGCTCTGCTCATTTAGTAATTAAAATGACTGGTGAATAAACTGAAGGAAATTTTTGCATTCCAAAGCATTCAGTGTATTTATGGTCATTTGGACTTGGGCAAAGGGTATCATAATGATAGTATTTGAAATACGATCTAGCCTGTACTAATTCAAAACAATTCTCAGAATTGTCATTATAATTTAAACCTTTAATTCTTATTCATGTGATTAAATAGCAATGAAATAAATATTGATATACATAATTTTGGGTCATGAAGGCCAACTATGTTTTAGAACATTAACTAAACATGAAAAGGATGGGATAGAGTATGATATTATATCAAATAATGTATACACAATTACAAGATAAAAATTAAGAAGGTTAAAAACAGAAGGATGGAGAATGATGTAATATTGCCTTGTTCACAAAGGCTAATTTCCATGCCAAAAAAAGGGTCCCAATTCAGTCAGCTGTGTGTTTTCTCCTGCTTTTAATTTTACAATTCTTTTGTCAAAAAAAATAAAAGCAATGGAAAATGAACATTATAAAGAAATGTACTTCAGCTATGAGAAATCTGAAGCCATCGTTGAATTTGTTGAATTACTCAATTATTCTAGAAGTCCTAGATGATTTACAAGGGGGTAATGGTAATGAATGAGATGGATGTGATCTTGCAATATGAAAAGAATTTCTTGAAATGAAACATATGGTTTAAAAAGGAATCTTCAGGGAAATAACTGGCACAAACTGCCCTTTCTCCTGGAAAGAATCATATTTGCATAATAGGTAAATGTGAACATAGCCTTTTGCACTCCATAAGCAAAATTACTCTTATGGGTCAGTTTGATCTGCTTCTATGCCCTATCCAATTCAGAGATGGAGAAAGGAATAAGCATTATTATGTGCTATTATATGCCAGGCACTCTGCTAAGTGCCTTACAAATATTATCTTATTTGTTTCTCACAACAATTCTTGTGGGGTAGATGCTGTTATCCAATTTTGCTGTTGAGGAAACTGAGGCAATCAAAAGTTCACTTGACCAAAGTCACATAGCTAATAAGTGTTTGAATATGGATTTGAACTCAGGTCTTCATGACTTCAGGCCTTCTGATCTAATCACTAACTAGCTACCTCCAGCAATTCAGTTAATCTGTTCTGCAGCTTAATTGAAAGATGATATCAGGTTTCGTACCTGAAGCCCAGAATTCTATATAGAAATCAAGAAAAATCTTAATATTTGGTTATAGACTGATTTTAATTTATTACTTTAAGCCTTTTAAAAATTACAATTTTCTTAAATGTCCTAATTTTTTAAAACATCCCATGACAGCACCATGCTCTAACAAACCAATTTTAAAGTTAGTTCTATTGCAGTTGTTTTCTCAGAATCACAAAAACAGGTTCCAAGTTAGCAGAGACTTTAGCAGTCTATCTAATCTATCTGATATCTCAAAAAAAAATTCCCTCCATGACCTACCTGACAAATAGTTATTAGGCCCTTATAGAAAATCTTCAGTGAAATCATCTAACTATTTCCCAAGGCAATCCAGGTCATTTGTACATAGCTCTAAATCTGATAGAAAGTTTTTTTTCTCTATATCAAGTCTAGATTTGTCTTTTTACAACTGTTACATCTTGCCTTATTTTTGTCCAGAGCAAGTAAAATCTTTCTTCCTCCTGGTTACTCTTCTGGGACTTACCACCTAAATTCTTTTCTTCAAGGGATTTGATGTATGGAGTTCCTTCCACTGATCCTCATCTGGCAGTATTTTTATACTCTTGCCTGTCTCCAGCTTTTCATAGTTCATAGATGTAGCCCTGGAAGGGATTTCAGAGACTATTGCGTGCATCCTATTTATTTTACTGATAAGAAAACAGAGGCCCTGGAATCTAGCCAAAGTCACATAAGTAATAATTTCCAGAAGTAGCCTTTATATACAAATCCTCTTTAGAGCCAATCAGATTACAGATTTAAGAAACTTGAAGAAAATGTTATTGCAGATACTCTTTCCATGTAATCTGAATTGGAAATTTAAACAAACATTAATTTACATCTGTATAAGTTTTCATGATTAGAAAGCATTTTCTAATATCTTTAGATCCTTGCAATGACACTAAGAATGGTAAATATCATTCTCTTCATTTTATATATTAAAAAACTGATGATTGCAAAGCCCAGCAGAATTGCTAGCTTTGCTAGCTATGATAATGGAGTAAATGACGCAGTTGCAACTTGACTCTGGGGTTAGGATCCCTTTAATGCTTTAATTATAAGTTGACTGCCTCAATGGACGACAATGATGGTATGAGGCAATTTTTTTTAAACACTGAAATCTCAGGTGGGTGACTATCAGGTAAAGGCAGTGTAGAAAGTGCTGGTATGAATTATTCATTCTTTTAAAAGCTTTTGTGTTCAACAAGAAGACAGTAGAAAAGAATGAAAAGTGTTTTTTTGTCCATGGTTTCTAACTCCTTTTTAAAAGGAAGACATGAGCATGGTTGCTTTTAGCAACAGAAATTCCTCTTTACTTGGGCATCTAAGTGGCAGAAGGCACCAAATGTCCTGTCTGGAGTCAGGAAGACTCATCTTTCTGAGTTCAAATTCAGTCATAGACACTTACTAGCTCTGTGACTCTGGGCAAGGCACTTAACCCTGTTTGTCTCAGTTTCCTCATCTGTAAAATGAGCTGGAGAAGGAAATGGCAAACCACTCCAGCCAAGAAAACCCCAAATGGTGTCATGAAGAAATTTAATACCAACATTTTCTTATCACGTTCTAAACTGGCATGATGCATGAATTTGGTTTGATTTGCATGTGATTGTTATTGTTGTTGTTGGTAATAAAAAAGAGAATGATAAAAATAAAATAGATATATGTTAAAGTAGAGACCACAGTCACTTGATCTGGATTCAAATGTTGCCATTTACCATTTAAGTGATCTTGAGCAAATCACTTAATCTTACTCATCCTCAATTTCTTCATCTATAAAATAAAGTTGAACTAAATGGTCTCCAAAAGTCTTTCAAGCTCCAAACTTGTGGTCTAATAAAGAATTTGGGAAATCTAGTTCATGCAGCCATGGGATCTGGGGATCATAGGATGATATATAAAATAATAACAATTTAACATTTACATAATATTTAAAGTGATTTGCTAAATTATCTTATTTAATTAAAAAAAATATCATGAAGTCAATGTTAGTATCGTCCCCATTTAACAAATGAGAAAACTGAAGAGAAAAGAGTTTAACTGTTTTACCCAGGTTTGCATAGGTAGTAAGTGTATGAGGAAGGATTTGAATTTGGATTTTCCTAATTCCAAATAAAATGCTCTATCCATTGTACCACATGGAGTTGTATAACTTTCTATAGATCATTGAATCTAAGCTTCTTATTTTATGGTTGAAGAAACAGACCCAAAACAATTGTCTCCTGGTCACATAAAGGTAGAGTTGGAATTTGGACTTAGCAATTTCAAGTTCATCATTCTTCCTACTCTTCTGCACAGCCCTCCTGTATTTGCATAATGATGTATATATTATCAATCAAAACGTGAAAATAGAATGAGATCATGAAAACTCATTGTGGGCACAGAGTGTTGTTGTTATTGTTTTTTTGGTCTTCCTATTGCTAACATCTAGCAGTGTCTTGAGTGTAGTACAATTTTAATAAATAGAATGAAATCTAAATCAATGCTTTTATTTTATAGATGGCAACATTCAACTTCAAAGCCATGTCATTAATAGCAAAGCTGGGAAAAATAAACTAGATCTCGTGTATGTGTGTGTGTGTATTTTTGTGTATATGTGTGTATGTGGAGGGAAGTGTATATATATATATGTATGTGTGTTAATTTAACTGTATATATAGATGTTTATATAAATATACATGTACATATAATACAAATAATATATGCATATATGCATGCATATGTGTATTTTTATATAATTGCATTTCTATATGCATCTACATAGATACATAGATACACACATAAGTATTGTATGTATTTTAAAATATTTTTCAAAGACATCTATAGGCTTCACCAGATTGCCAAAAGGCTTATAACACAAAAGCTTTAAGAACTCCTGCAAAGTAAAAATTTCTGAAGCTTTTCCTTGTGTTCCTTGTTTTTTGTGTTGTCATATAGAGTTGAGATGATGAACAAATGCATTTCTATTGTTTAGACCCAATCACACAGACACACAGACACACAGACACAGACACACAGACACAGACACACACACACATACTTTACTCCCTCTTTGTCTACATAGATTTTTGAAAAATAGGCTACTCAAAGTCTTTTTTTTTTAATAAATTTTTTTCCTCTTACATAGCATGATATGTTTAAACTAATAGGGTATGCTTTTTTATCCTTTAAAGAACAAACAAAAATGTAATAGATACTTCTTCCAATTTTTCTGATTGAGAACATAAAAGGTCTATTTGGAATCCAGAGACAATGGAAGCCTCCTTCTGGACTCTAAGGGATTGTAACCAACTCAGCTGTGCCTGGTTATTGACAAATCTATTCAGATTGCTCTGATTTATAGACATTTTAGTGTTTTCAGTGTTGCACGAGTTGACATCTTACAGAGAAAGGTTAGGATTGCCATTTTATTTCTCCATGTCTCAAAGGAAATACATTTTCTAAAATAAAAACAAAAAGGCTGAACACCAGCTTACTTTCTTTTCTTTTCTTTTCTTTTTTTTTACATTCATCTACCTCTGATTCACAGAAAACCAAGAATTTGGGGTACAAAATTTCATTGTGGAACTAAATTGACTATTTGGGTCCAGTAATGTATGAAATGAATAAAGAATTATTTGCATAGTTACTTATGTAGACACAAATGAATCTGAATTCACCACATACTAGTATGCTATTTTCAAGGTACTAGGCATTTTATAATTATTATCTTCCAATTGTATAATATTACAATATTATCTACAATTGCACAAATTCTTACTAAGAGAATTTTCAAAGTGTTAAGCATAACTAAACATTTCACAAAATACTTTACTGTTTCAATGACTGTGATTTCATTTGTATGGGTTTTCCCTCTAGCAGTATAGATGGTAACCAAGATAAAGATAAGGAATCTTATCTTATATAATTCCTTCCCATAATTTTTTTATTAAAGCTTTCTATTTGTATAACATATGTATAGGTAGTTCCCCAGCATTGATCTTTACAAAGCTTTCCATTACAAATTTTACCCCCAGTCCCCTCCCCTCCCCTAGATGGCAGGAAGTCCACGACATGTTAATAATGTTGAATTACTTGACAAGTTATGCAAGAAAAATCCTATCTACAAGAAAAAAAAAAGAAAATCAGAGAAAGGAAACACAATGCAAGCAAACCTCAATAAAGAGCATGAAAATGTTTTGTTGTGGTCCATATTACATATCCCTCTCTCTGGGTGTATAGGGTTTTCTTCAGTGAACAATTGGAACTGGTTTGAGACAATTCTTTGTTGCAGAGAGCCATGTCCATCAGAATTTATCATCATGCAATATTGTTATTGCTGTGTATAATGATCTCCTGGTTCTGCTCGTTTCACTCAGCATCAGTTCATGCAAGTCTCTCCAGGCCTCTCTGAAACCATCCAGCTAGTCATTTCTTACAGAGCAATAATATTGCATAACATTCATATACCATAATTTATTCAGCCACTCTCCAATTGATGGGCATCCATTCAGTTTCCAGTTTTTAGCCACTACAAAAAGGGCTGCCACAAACATTCATGAACATGTGGGTCCCTTTCCCTCCGCTAAGATCTCTTTGGGATATAGGCCTGATAGAAACACTGCTAGGTCAAAGGGTATGCACAGTTTGATAACTTTTTGAACATAGCTCCAAATTGCTCTCCAGAATGGTTGGATCAATTCACAGTTCCATCAACAATGTATCAGTGTCCCAGTTTTCCCACATCCCCTCCAACATTCATCATTATCTTTTCCTATCATTTTAGCCAATCTGACAGGTATGTAGTGGTACCTCAGAGTTGCTTAATTTGCATTTCTCTGAATAGTAGTGATTTGGAGCAACTTTTCATATGACTAGAGATGGTTTTAATTTCATCATCTGAAAATTGTCTGTTCATATCCCTTGACCACTTATCTCTTGAAGAGTCACTTGAATTCTTAAATATATGAGACAATTCTCTATATATTTTAGAAATGAGGCCTTTATCAGAACCATTAAATGTAAAGATGATTTCCCAATTTGATGCTTCCCTCCTAATCTTCTCTGCATTAGTTTTATTTGTACAGAAACTTTTTAACTTAATATAATCAAAATTATCTATCTGGTGTTCAATTAGGAGTTCCAGATCTTCTTTAGACATAAATTTATTCCATCTCCACAGGTCTGAGAGGTAAACTATACTACGTTCCTCTAATTTGCTTACAATATCACTCTTTATATCTAGATCATGAACCCATTTAGATCTTATCTTGGTATGTGGTGTTAGGTATGGGTCAAACCCTAATTTCTTCCACACTAGTTTCCAATTTTCCCAGCAGTTTTTGCCGAATACTGAGTACTTATCCCAGAAGCTGGCATCTTTGGGTTTATCAAACACTAAATTGTTAAAGTTATTGCCTAGATTGTCCTGATAACCTATCCTATGCCACTGATCGACTGCTCTATTTCTTAACCAATACCAAATGGTTTTGATGAACGCTGCTTTATAATATAGTTTTAGATCTGGTACAGCAAGGCCACCTTAATCTGCCTTTTTTTTTTTCATTAATCCCTTTGAAATCCTTGACCTTTTGTTCTTCCAAATGAACTTTGCTACTATTTTTTCTAGATCTGTAAAATAATTTCTTGGGAGTTTGCTTGGTATGGCACTAAATAAGTAAATTAGTTTGGGTAGTATTGTGATTTTTATTATATTCTCTTGGCCTACCCATGAGCACTTAATGTTTTTCCAATTGATTAGGTCTGATTTTATTTGTGTGGAAAGTGTTTTGTAGTTTAGTTCGTATAGTTCCTGACTTTTCCTTGGCAGATAGATTCACAAATATTTTATACTATCAACAGTTATTTTGAATGAATTTCTTTTTGTATCTCTTGCTGCTGAACTTTGTTGGCGATATATAAAAATGCTGATGATTTATGTGGATTTATTTTGTATCCTGCAACTTTGCTAAAATTGTGAATTGTTTCTAGTATTTTTTTAGTTGAGTTTCTAGGGTTCTCTAAATATACCATCATGTCATCTGCAAAAAGTGATAATTTGCTTTCCTCATTACCTACTCTAATCCCTTTAATCTCTTTTTCTTCTCTTATTTCCAAAGGTAACATTTCTAACACAATATTAAATGGTGACAGTGGGCAGCCTTGTTTCACTCTTGATCTTATTGGGAATGGTTCTAGTTTGACTCTATTACATATGGTGCTTGCTGATGGTTTTAAGTAGATACTGCTAAGCATTTTAAGGAAAAGCCCATTTATTGCTATACTCTCTAGTGTTTTTAATAGGAATAGGTGTTAGGTTTTATCAAAAGCTTTTTCTGCATCTATTGAAATAATCATATTTTTGTTAATTTGGTTAATTATATAAATGATTATTCTGATAGTTTTCCTAATATTGAACCAGCTCTGCATCCCTAGTATAAATCCTACTTGATCATAGTGTATTATCCTAGGGATGACTTTCTGTAATCTCATTGCTAATGTCTTATTTAAAATTCTTGCATCAATATTCATTAGGGAAATTGGTCTTTAGTTTTCTTTCTCTGTTTTCTCCCTACCTGGTTTAGCTATCAGCACCATATCTGTGTCATAGAAGGAATTTGGCAGTATACCTTCTGTCCATATTTTCTCAAATAGTTTGTATAGTATTGGAATTAATTGTTCTTTGAATGTTTGGTAGAATTCACATGTAAATCCATCTGACCCTGGAGATTTTTTCTTGGTGAGTTGATTAATAGGTTGTTCTATTTCTTTTTCTAAAATGGGGCTATTTAAATAATTTAATTTCTCTTTTGTTAAGCTAGGTAATCTATATTTTTGTAGATATTCCTATATTTCATTTAGATTATCAAATTTATTGGCATAAAGATGGGCAAAGTAACTCCTAATTACTATTCTAATTTCCCCTTCATTGGAGGAAAGTTCTCCCTTATCATTGTTGAGACTAAAAATTTGATTTTCCTCTTTCCTTTTTCTAATCAAATTAACTAAAGACATCTATTTTGTTGTTTTTTTTATCAAATTAACTCTTAGTTTTAATTATTAATTCAATAGTTTTCTTATTTTCAGTTTTATTAATCTCCCCTTTTATTTTCAGAATTTCCAATTTGGTATTTAATTGAGGGTTTTTAATGTGCTCTTTTTCTAGCTTTTTTAATTGCAAGCCTTATTCATTGATCTCCTCTTTTTATTTTATGCAAATAAGCATCTAGAGATATAAAATTACCCCTTATAAACGCTTTGGCTATATCACACAAATTTTGATATGTTGTCTCATTATTGTCATTCTCCTGGATTAAATTATTGATTGTGTCTATAATTTGCTTTCACCCATTCATTCTTTAAACTTAGATTATTTAATTTCCAATTAACTTTTGTTTTATTTTCTCCTGACCATATATTACATGTGAGTTTTATTGCATCATGATCTGAAAAGGATGCTTTTACTATTTCTGCTTTCCTGCATTTGATTTTGAGGTTTTTATGCCGTAACACATGATCAATTTTCATATAAGTTCCATGAACCCCTGAGAAAAAAGTATACTCCCTTCTATCACCATTCAATTTCCTCCAGAGATCAATCATACCTAACTTTTCTAATATTTTGTTTACCTCCCTAACTTCTTTCTTATTTATTTTTTCGTTTGATTTATCTAATTCTGAAAGAGTAAGGTTGAGATCCCCCACTAGAATACTTTTGCTGTCTATTTCTGCTTGTATCTCTGTTAGTTTCTCCTCATGTTTAGTATTGATACCACTTCATTGTCTATGGTACTCTTTAGTAAAATATAGTTTCCTTCCTTATCTCTTTTAATTAGATCTATTTTTGCTTTTACTTGATCTGAGATAAGGATTGCTACCCCTGCTTTTATTTTGTTCACCTGAAGCATAAAAGATTCTGCTTCAGCCCTTTACCTTCACTCTGTTTGTATCTCTATGTTTTAGATGTGTTTCTTGTAAACAGCATATTGTAGTATTCTGGATTTTAATCCAGTCTGCTAACCTCTTCTGTTTTATGGGAGAGTTCATCCCATTCACATTCACGGTTAAAATAAATATATCTGTATTTCCTTCCATCTTATTTACCCAAAATTATGTTTTTCTCTTTCCTTTCCCCTTTCTCCCTTCCCTCCTCTCCAGTATTTTGTTTTTAATGACCACCTCCCTCTAACAGTCCTCCCCTCTTTAGAACCCCCCTCTTTTTTAAACCTTTCCTCTAATTTTTCTATTTTCCATTCTATCAGTCTATCCCTTACTTTTCCTCCTTTCCCTCCTCCTTCCCTAGAAGGAGGGACAAGTTTTTCTTTGAAGCCAAATGTGTCTGATAAACTCTTTTAGAGCCCAATCTAATGAGGGTATGATTTACAAAATGCTCATTGTCCGCCTTTCTTTCCCTCAATTATATTAGATTTTCTATGTTTCTTCATGAGATTTTACCTTATTTTACCTCCTTTTTTTACTTTATTTTACCTCCTTTCTCCCTTTTTTTCAGTATGATATCCCTTCCACCTCTAATTTCTTTTCCATTATTATCAAAGTAAAATCCAATTATACCCCCATTCTTTAAGGACACCCATAGTAGAAATATAGTTCTCAAGAGTTCTTTCCTTTTTACCTTTTTATGCTTCTCTTGAGTTTTGTGTTTGGAGGTCAAAATTTTGTTCAGATCTGGTCTTTTCATTAGAAATAGGTGAAATTCTCCTGTATCATTGAATGACCATCTTCTTCCCTGGAAGATAATGCTCATTCTAGGTAGATAACTTATTCTTGGCTGTGATCCAAGTTCCTTTGCCTTTCAGAATCTCTGATTCCAGGCCCTTCAATTCTTTAATGTGGAAGCTGACAGATCTTGTGTGATTCTAATTACAGTTCTTCGGTATTTGAATTGTTTCTTTCTAGCTGCTTGCAATATCTTTTCCGTGGTGCGATAGTCCTGAAATTTGGTAGGTTTTTAGAAGTCCAAGTCCTCTCCCCCTCTTTAATGCTAGTGTGTCTCTTCTTTCTCTCCAACTCAATTGTATAATATGATTATTATTTGAAAATATTTTAGCCAATTATTGATGGCTCTAAATAGAAAGTTGAGGACTTTTGATTTAACATTCAGGCAGCATATTTAAAAAGTGGTTCAAAATTGTTATTTTATCCTATTTGATTAGCTTTAGTAATACATGCTTGGAAGTGTTTCTTGGTATTCTGTTTCCCTGCATAGAATAGCTTTTCACTCTTCTTTTTGTAGAAACCTAGATATAAATTACCTTAACCTTAAAAATTTTTCTAAAGTGTATTTGAGTGGGAAATTGGAATGACAGACTAGAACAGTGGAATAAAATGAATCAAACAAAATAAAATTGGAATAAATATGAATTCTAGCCCTTGGGTATAACAAATCAGCTTCAAAACCTACAATG
This sequence comes from Myrmecobius fasciatus, assembly GCA_023553655.1. Taxonomy (NCBI): domain Eukaryota; kingdom Metazoa; phylum Chordata; class Mammalia; order Dasyuromorphia; family Myrmecobiidae; genus Myrmecobius; species Myrmecobius fasciatus. The sequence goes on along the minus strand of JAJPUD010006652.1, from coordinate 103,352 downwards.
AGAAATGTATAGATAGCAGTTCTAAAAAAATCTTGAGATTTTAGTGAACTGCAAACTTAAATCAGCAGTGTGATGAGGCAGCCAGAAAAACTAATGCAATCTGAGGCTATGTTGAAAGGTGGAGTACTAGTGTTTTTAAGAAAAAAGAAAGTGATAGTTCCACTATATTTTGTCTTCATTTCATGCTCTGATAATAGATATACTTCTTGAAAATGGGCTTTACCACTTTTTCCAGATATTTAGTAGCAAAAGGAAGGAAAAAAAACAGGATAGTAGCTTTAGGGTATAGCATCACTGAACACAGATTTTCTTTTTTCTTTCCTGACCACCCCACCTAAAATAGGATAGAATTGAAAAATTATATCGGATTGCTTGCTATCTTCAGGAGAGGAGAGGAAAGGGATGGAAGGAGAAAAATTGGTACTCAAAATCTTACACAAATGATGTTGAGAGATGGATCCAAAATGGCAGAGTGAGGGTAGGGACTCACTGTAATTCTCCCCTAGACTCCCCTAAATACCAAAATTACTCTAAACTAATTTTAGGTCATCAGAATTTACAAAAAGATAGAGTGGAACAATTTTCCAGCTGAAGGAGGCTTGAAAGATAAGCAGGAGGGTTATGATGCATTGGAGTGGGTCTGGGGTACAATAAACTAGTAAATGGGTTCTAGCATAGCCCAAGATTGAGGAAACTAGGAACAGGTTTCCTTGATTTAGTGGTGTCAATCTTGAGACCTCTCAGCCCTCAGCAGGAAAGGTTTAGCATAGTAGGATATGAGAGGGAAGCCCCAGCCCAGGATTGAGTTTTGGGAGCCACAGAATCATTAGGAACTGCAGTACTGCAAGCATGGTAGTGACAGTGTTGTTTGTTTGATGATTATCCTTTGTTCTCAAAGAGGACCAAAATGACATCACTATGTTAGAGTTGAGTTACAGTGTGTCTAATTGTGGCTGGTCAGACTAGTATGAGTTTGGAATGCTTTGCCACAGATTGGACACAAATAGTCCTTGTGAACATTTGGGGTTCTTTGTGAATCTTGTGTTTCTTCTGAACTTATTCAATTCTATTTTGCTCCTGAAGCATGGAACCTTCTTTGATGAGGGTGCACCATGTTTGTTGTTCCTGTAACAGTGTATCCCATGTGATACAATCAATTCTAAAATTCTTAAGCGAGACCTTGAGAGTGTTCTTCTACCTCATTTTTTCTGATCTTCTTGTGAGCACTTTCCCTGTGTGAATTCTCCATAAAATAATTTTTTTTGGCAAGTATACATTTGGCATTTAAACAATGTGGACCGCCCAACAGAGTTCTACTCTCTGCAGTAGAATTGAAATGCTTCACAGCAGCTACAGGGACTGTGACAGCAACAGAGATGGCTTCTGGAGAGTTTAGCAAACAAGTAAGGGGACAGGACAGCTGGTCAGAGGAAGATTTCAGGAGCATCTTTGCCAGCACTTTCGTAGAACTCTATTATCATACTCAGATCTGGGTAACAGTGTTGGCTCACAATAATGGTCCTTAGAAGGATCTCTGAAAAATACTTGAAACTTGGGACATTGTACCTTCCACCCTGAAAACAGAGCCCAAATTTAACGAAATCATTAAAAAACAAATAATAGGCTGAGGAAATAAATAAACCACAGAAAAATGATTCTGACCGTAGAAAGTTACTATGGTGACAAGGAAGATCTAAAAAAACACATACTCAGAAGAACATAACAAAGTTAAACCTCCTATATCCAAAGTCTCCAAAAAAAATAGGAATTGCTCTCAAACCACAAGAGTTCAAAGGGGATTTTGGAAATTAAATAAGAGAAGTAGAGGAAAAATTGGGAAAAGAAATTAGAATGATGCAAAAGAAAATAGCTAAAAAAAGGAGAAGAATGCTTTAAAAAAACAAAATTAGCCAAATGGGAAAGGAGGTACAAAAGCTTATTGAGGAAAATAATTCCTTGAAAATTAGAATTGAGCAAATAGAAGCTAATGATTTTATGAGAAATCAAAATAAAACAAATTCAAAAGAATAAAAAAATCATGAAATATCTGATTGGAAAAATAATTGACATGGAAAAGAGATCCAGGAGAGATAATTCAAAAATGATTGGTCTACTTGAAAGTCATAATCATAAAAAGGACCTGCACATTATCTTTCAAGAAATTATCTAGGAAAATTATCCTGATATTCTAGAACCAAAGGGTATAATAAAAATTGAAGGGATCCACTTATCACCTCCTAAAAGAGATCCCAAGATGAAAATTATCAGAAATGTAGATAAATTCTGGAACTCCCAGGTCAAGGAGGAAATATTGCAAGCATCCAGGAAGAAACAATTCAAGCATAGTGGAGTCACAACCAGGATACCACAAAATTTAACAGCTTCTACATTATAGGATTGGAGGACTTGGAATATCATATTTTAGAGAGCAATGGAGCTGGATTACAATCAATAATCCAAAAAAACTGAGTATAATCCTTTAGGGAAAAAGTGAAAATTCAATGAAATAGAGGACTTTCAAGCAATCAGGGGGAAAAGACCAGAGATAAATAGAAAATTTGATTTTCAAATACAGGGCATAGAAAAAAAAACATAGGCAGATAAAGTAAACAGGAAGGGGAAATCATAAGGGTTTTAATATAGGTTAATCTATTTACATTCCTATGTGGGAAGATGATACTTGTAATTCATAAAAACTTTTTCATCATTATGGCAGCTAGAAAAAGAATATAGATGTGAGTTGAATATAAGGGATAACATGTGAAAAATCAAATCAAGGGATCAGAGAGAAATGTACTGGAGGAAAGGGAGAGGGAGAACTGGAATAGTGTAAATTATATGCTATAAATGAGTCAAGAAAGGAGCAGGAGGAGAGAGGAGTAAGTGACTCTTACTCTCATAAGAATCAGCTTAAAGAGGAAATAACACACTCAGTATGTATATAGAACTTCAACTTACTCTGCAGGAAAGGAGGAGGGGAAGGGGATACAAGAATGGGACAGTGTGATAGAGGAGAAGGCACATGGGAGAATAGACTGGTCAGAAGTAAAACACTTTTGAAGTGGGTCAGAATGAAAAGAAAGAAATAATATAATAAACAGGAGGGGAATACAGTTAGTAATAGTAATTATGAAAAGAATCTTGAAGCAAGTTTCTCTGATGAAGGCTTCATTTTCCAAATACATAAGGAGCTGAGTCAAATTAATATATAAAAAGCCATTTCCCAATTGATAAATGACCAAAAGGTATGGTTTATAAAGCCATACATATCCTTTGATCTAACAATAATTAGTAGGATTTAATCTCAAAAGAGATTTTTTTAAAAAAGGAAGAGAACTTATATGTATAAAATATTTATAGCAACTCTTTTCTCAGGGCAAAGAATATGAAATTGTAGGAATGTCTATCAATTGAGGAATGGCTGAATAAATCATAGTATGTGGTTATGAAGGAAAATTATTGTTCTGTAAGAAATGATGAGCAAGATGCTATCAGGAAAACTTGGAAAGTCCTCCATGAACTCAAGAAAAGTGAAATGTACTGTGTAGTAATAGCAAAGTTGTGAGATGATCAGCTGTGAATGACTTTGGTATTTCTCTGTGACACAATGATTCAAGACGACTTTGAAGGACTTTTGATGGAAAATGCCATCCATATCCAGAGAAAGAACTCATTGTGTCTGAATACAAATTGAAGTATATTTAAATTTTTTTCTCGAGATTTTTTTCTTTTTTTGATGTGGGAAATCTAGGTTTCTTTAGCAATGTGACGTTTTTGGAAATGTTTTGCACAGGGGGTCAGTGTGAAGAGAAGGGAGGAGAATTGAACTTAAATGAAAAAAATGTAAAAATTGTTTTTACATGAAATGGGGGAAATAAAAACATTCAAACAATAATGTAAAACATTAAAAAATGAATGTTGAAAACTCTTTACATGTAATTGGAAAAATAAAATATTATTAAGAAATAAGAGGATAGAATAGCTATAAACCCTAAGCCTTATGAACATGTGATCGAATCCCTATTACAACTATACTAGGTAAGTGACATTAAAATGTGACAACCTAAGGTAATATTTTATAGTTTCACTTCTAATTTAGATTTTTTTTAATCAGAATCAGCATTTTTTACTATGTTCAAGAATTAATTCTTCAATATTTATCTAAATTTCCTATTTTCATTATACACACATATATATACATATATACATATATATATATATAAATCTATACCTATATCTATCTATCTATCTATCTATCTATCTATCTATCTATATTTGCATGGGTTGATCCAAATTCATAAGATGATATCAAGTCAACCAGTATTTATTAAATGCCTATAATATATCTGGCACTATGCTAATCACCGAGGATAAAAAGAAAGAGAAGTGACAATTACTGCTCTCAAAGAACTTATAGTTAATTGAAAAGACTATAGTAATTCACCAAGCATTTATTAAGTACCTGTTATGTGCTCGGCACTATGCTAAGCACTACAGTTCCAAAGAAAAGCAAAAGTCAATAACTGCTCTCAAGAAATTTAGTCTAGTAAGGGAAATAACATGGAAACTACTGTTTTTGTTGTTCAATTGTTCCCTTGTGTCTGATATGCTATTACTCTTTACTCTTCCATTATTACTTGGTAACTGTTCAAATTTATGTTTGTTGTCTCCATGACATTTTCTATTCATCTTCTTTGCCATCCACACTTTTTTTTTGGCCTTCAATTTTTCCCAACATCAGGGTCTTGGTCTTTCCCAATTAGTTCCATCTTTTCTTTATGTGGTCAAAGTAGTTAAGCTTTAGCTTATAATAAATAGCCTGGATTATTTTCTTGCATTATTGACTGAATTGAACTCCTTGCTCTCCAAGATACTCTCCAAAGTGTCTTCTCTAATAAGATATAGACAGACTACAATAGAAGCAAGGCAAAAGTTTTAAGGAGGACTAGTAAAGGATTCTTGCAGAAGGTGGGATTTTAGCTGAGACTTCTGGGAAAACAGAAACCAGAGACAAAGAAGAGAATTCCAGGCAGGAAGAACAAGCAGAATTAAAAAAAAAAAAAAACATCAAGTAGGGAGATGGAGTTTCTTTTTTGAAAAATAGCAGGTAGATCCATGTCACTGAACCAAGAGATTCATGGAAGAGAATAAGATACAAAAAGACTGGAAAGGAAAGAAGAAGTCCAGGTTACAAAGGACTTTGAAATCCCAAAAGAGGATTTTATATTGAATTTTACAGGTAAAAGGGATCTAAGAAATAATTTTATCTCATATTTTATAGATGAAGAAATAGAGGCTCAGGGGCACAAAGTAGCTCTGTGAAGGTCATTCAAGTAGCATATTGGAAGCTGGGAATAAAACAATGTCCTGTTATCCCAAATCCAACATATTTTCCATTGAATTGTACCAAATAAGGTGTATTTTTTGTGAGATATATTTTTTAAAGAACTGTGACCAAAAAAAATTCTACCCTATTGTTTTAGCAAAAGGGAATTCCAAATGGTAAAAGTTTCATGCTAATAAATATTCATAATCATAATTAACATTTACACAGTACTTCAAAATCTGTAAAGTACTTCAAAAACATTATCTCATTTGTGAGTTAAGCTTTGCAAATAACAATATCTTTTAGAGAAGCAAACTGAGGCTTGAAGAGGTTAAGCAACTTATTATCTATGTTCATGTTAGTATTAAATGTAAGAGGCAAGAAACTAGGTTTACCTTATTCCAATTTCAAAAGGCAGATTATTTCTGCAGAGCATATCTAATGGAATGAGAAATTTCTGAAGAGAACCATTTACCATATTTCATTGCCCAAAGGGCTATAGCTATGGAATTCTCTGTGAGACTTCCGAGTACAACAAAGAAAATGATAACAAGATAAGTAGAATTTAACTTTTTCAAATATCTCTAGGATTTTTTTTAAATCTAACTGAATAGGTTTCTCAGGGACTTGAATGATCATTATGAACCAGGTTTGCTTTTCGTTTTTTACCTTGTAAATAATCTTGAATTCTCTATCTTCAGCACTTGTTTGATGCATAAATAAGTTTTCCTTCCTTCCTTCCTTTCTTTTCTTCTTCCTTCCTTCCTTCCTTCCTTCCTTCCTTCCTTCCTTCCTTCCTTCCTTCCTT
>JAJPUD010006652.1:85245-97118 GCA_023553655.1 Myrmecobius fasciatus | reverse complement strand
TCTTTCTTTCTTTCTTTCTTTCTCTTCCTTCCTTCCTTCCTTCCTTTTTTCTTCCTTCCTGCCTTCCTTCCCTCTTTCCTTTCTTTTGTTTTCTTTCTTTCCTCTTTCTTGCTTTCTTTTATCTAGACCTATTATTTAACTGGTGAAGATACTTCAACAGAGACAGACTGAAAACATATATCGAACCTCAAGTCTTAGAAACTTTCCAGTGAATGCTCACAGGGGGAGTGACTTGTTAGAGTGAACATATCTAGGATGTGTCAGTAGAATTTTAATCTAGGTCATAACCAGGAGGTTATGCCCTAGCTAAATGGTTGTGCCAGCTAAATGGCACAAACGATAGAGCTTTGCCTCTTGAGTTAGGAAGATGTGAGTTCAAATTCAGTGTCAGACAATTACTAGCTGTGACCTTGGTAAAATTACTTAATCTGCATCTGGGCAGTTTCCCCAACTGTAAAATGGGGAGAATAATATTTGCTTCTCATAGTTCTTGTGAGGGTCAAATGAGGTGATATTTGTAAAACATTTAGTACTATACCTGGAACATAGAAAGTGCTCAATACATGTTTATTTCTCTTCTTTTTTCTTTATCCATTGCACCAAACTGTCTCTCATGTTTAAAAATGACAGCCAGGTATACAAAAGCTTTCTGAATATTTAAGAAGTATGACATCATAGAATCATAGGTTTCAAAGGGTATAGTCTGATCCTTTAATATTACAGGTGAGGAAATAAGAGATTATAGAACTATGTATTTTGAACAATCTCCAAATTCTCTATGGGATTTCAGAAGTCATAAACCCAATGCCAACAACTGAAGACTCTTCAAAGCCCTGAGCAGTTTCACAATAAGAGGTTACTTATCTAAAATCAACCAGGTAGCAAGATTAGAATCTGAGACTGAGCCCCACAGAGATCATATCATTTGTCTATATAATCATGCAAAATTTGAGTCACATTTGAACCCAGATTCTCCAACTCCAAATCTGGTTCTTTTTTTTTTTTTTTTTGGTACCACTTAGATTTAAAAAGAAATTTAATTTCTTCTCCCCACCCCCAATTAACAAGTATTTCTTTTTTCTTTCCTTTCCATTCTACCTCCACTGAGATAGAAAATAAATTTAAGAAAACCTTTGTAACAGAGAGGCAGTAGAACAAGACACATTTTCATGTGAACTGATTCTATCTTTTGCTCTGCTAAGAATGGATTTTTATTCTTTCTTTCAAAAGGCATTTTTTTTCTCACAGATACAATGAATGAGATGGATATGACAGAAGTCAATTTTTTCGTTCATGTATTAACAGCAGTCAGTCAGCAGCTAATGTCTTTTCATGGATAACTACTATCTTAAGATAATACAGAAACTGACTCATACTTGATAAAGAATATGAAAAATTTATGAACTGTTATGACAATTTAAAAATCTAGCTAAAATGGAATCATTTTGAAAATTTCAAACAAAAATAATTATTAAAGATAACTATTTTTGGTTGTTACAATTACTTTCATTGCTTAGCAGAATATATCGCATAGTAGCCACTTAATAAATACCCTCTAGACGTACTCTAAACCATTAGCTTTTATTTACCTAAAAATGACAAGGAACAGAGTTGTTATGGATTCTTTAAGAGAATCAAATAGAAATTGTTTAGGGACAATCTACCAGCAATGAAACTATTACAATCTGATCTTAGAGGCTTCTGACAGATTTTTTTTTTGAATCCTAGAAAGAGTGGAAAGTAAATACTTCCAAATTGCCCATGTCTAGGTAATGATAACAATAAACATGGACATATTCAAACAACCAGTGGAAAGTGGTTAGCAGAGGTAGAATCAAATCCTTTTAAGCAATATATCTCATGGCATTTGAAATCTAAGGCAGCTTGATTTAAAAATAAAGTTTAAAAAAAAACACTTGCATCAAAAATCAAAATGAATTCACTTTGAGAAGATCTAAAGCTGCTTGAACATCTGTTTAAAATGGTCCCCAGGGAAATGGTTCAAATTGCATTAAATGAAGATACTTCAGCTTAGAAAATCATAGCTTCTAAAGGACAGCAAATACCATCTTCCTTCTTTCCAAACCAGGATTGTCCCAAGGAGCAAAAAACAGATGCAAGCAATTTATAGGCATTTAATGAAAACTTTGTGCAGAGAACCGTGGTGGAATTGTGCCCATCAGTCATTATTCAAGCTTGCTTGGAATTTCATTTCTTCTACATTTCCTTGTAAACACCGAGAAATAAGGTGATCAATAAGTTCCAATCATGCTTTCTAAACACCCTCCATTTGCCTATTTTTTTCTCCTGTCTCACAGAAAAAGCTCTATGAAAGGAAAACAGTGTTTAAATGACTGGAACAACATCCTTTTCATCAATTCTCTCCATTACAGGGGACAAAATTGCACATGCAAAATGACTTTGCCTATGAGATTGCTATTTGAAAGCTTTTTAAAGAAAGCAATTCAGTGGAAACACAAAAGAGTTTGGGAAACAAAATAAAACAAAACAAAAAAACCACAAAACAATTCTAAATTATTTGTTTTGTAGCTAAATTTGCAATAGCAAGAAAAAATAGGGCTCTATCTTGGTTCTTTATGGGTGAAGATTACTAAGAAGTACTATATTTTCTTCACTTTTTTCAAAATGAGGGTCCCAAAATATCTCATTCCACTAGCTTTTTTATGTCAGAAAGAGTATACTAATCATGTATTATCTCTCTTTTATCCTACCATTTCAATCCCATAGAGTTCCAAAACAATAGATTTTTTCCCTTAAAAACAGTTCAGGAACCATATTCTGCATGAAAACCTCTCTTCCAAATTACCATGAATTTAACTATGTTGTTTATATTTATATTTTTATCTTTGTGCTTATGTGTATGGACTCACATGTATTCTGTCTCTACTGTTAAAGTGTAGCCCACCTTGTGGATACAGAATATTTGTCTTATTTTTTGTACTTGAATTTCCAGAATTTAGCAGAATGCTTGGTGCTTAATTAATGTTTGTTGTCTGACTGATGGAACTTCTACATAATTTTTCCTGATATCCCTATCAGGTAGTGCCTTCTATCTCAAACTAATTTGTATTTTACATCTTTGTAATATTTGTTTTTAACTTTATATTACACATATTTTATATGTAATTATTTAATCCATTATTGTAATATAAATATATGACCTCCTTGTCAGTGTTGAGCTTCATTCAAATCTAGCAAAGTGCTTGACACATACTATGTGTTGAACAAATTATTATTTTGTTGTGTTATAAGAAGATTTTGCAGAGAGAAGCATCTGATTCAAAGATGTATAGAGCAAATAGTAGAATTAAATTACACTTTGTATATACTTTGCCATTTCCATTTTGCATTAGTGATAATTTGGGTATTATCAGTGTCTGGGCAGGTCTGAATCCCTGAAGGTATTTTGGAAAATCAAGGGAAAATATTAGCAAGCCATGGCAGTGAGAACAGGGATCATTCCTATTTCCTTCCTGAGAAGGAGTAATATTTTTTTTCTTCTTGGAGTCTCTAAGACCAAGCAAATAAAAGGGCTCAATTCTATACCACCCTTAGTACCTAGGAAAGTATATTTTGTAATTAGTTTTCTTTTTTGCTGTTTCACAAGATTTTTTATATTAGAGAAAATGTATAATACATTTAAAAAAAACTGAACTTGTGATTTCATTAATGTAAGGCATTCCCGGGGGTGGGGTAGGGGGGATTCCTTCACCCATTGAAAATCAACAACTATTCTGCAACTTATAGTTTTAGGCAGATATCTGAGAGTACTAAGATGTTAAATCACTTGCCTAGGGCCACACAGATAAATGACAGAATTTGAACCCTTGGTCCTTGACTTCCCAGCTGACTCCCTATCCATCTAAATACTCAACAAAGTGATAAAATTTTCTGTATAAATATTATTTTTAGATAATAAAAACCCATTTCCATGTAATAGACATTGTAAATATCTTAAAAGCAAAGACTCTACCACTCCTCAGTAAGAGTTCACTGTTCCTAGCACATACTGAATGCTTAAAAAGTATTTGTTGAATTCAAACCATACATTCATTCATTGAGCCTTTAAACACCTTTTATGTGCCAGGTATTGAGTAAACCCTTAGAGTGCAGAGATAATTATGAAACAAGTCTCAGTCCTCCAGGGACTTGCATCCAATTGAGGGAGAGGAGGGGAAAGACAGTGTGTACATATAAACATACAGGTACACACAAGATGAATTCAAGGTTGTATTGGGAGGGAGGGCACTGGCTACTTGGGAATAATCAGAAAAATCTCTATGTATAGAGGATGGTTTCGTGAGTAAGGTATAGTAACACAAGCTGGCCTTTGAGCAAGGAAGAACTAAGTTTTAGCCTTTATACTGTTTATAAGATGCCAGTCAAGTCTTTTACTTTTTCAGGGCTCAAGAAGACTCTCTAAGATAATTAGACTGCAGGGAAAATGCAAATGTTGATCTGAATCTTAGGGGAAATTTCCTAATCCAATAAAATTAGAGGTCTGTCCCTAAAAAAGTAGTGAAACCTATTTTCTTAAGGATTTTTCTAAATGGAAAGTTGCAGAAACTTCTGAAGTCATTTTCCTTTTGCCCCCAAACAAATCTCAGTCTAGTAATGAGGTCAATTGCTTCTATTGTAATACAAGCTCAGGGCAACTTAGTGCCAGATAAACTGGTTTAGCTAACAGATTTAACATCTCTGGGCCTGAGGGAGAGAGAACCTCATTACAATTATGCCTCTGGAATATCTTTCACATCTGCTCCCCATTTTTCATCCCCATTGTCACTGCCAGAGTCCAGACCTCATGACTACTTACTGAGGCCAGTAAGATCCCCCCATTTTCTGATTTATTTCTCTGCCTCTGGTCTTTTCCCTTTCTAAACTCCCTTACACATTACTGTCCGATTAATCTTCCATTATCAACTCATAGAATCTTTGGAAGGAAAGTGAAGTTAGAGGTTATTTGGTCTAAAACTTAATTGCGTTCTAACAATAAGCAAACTCTGATCAGTCAGTTTGGCAGCCCAGGATCAGGGGTTCATATTCTGTCATATGATATCTTTGACCTGATTTCAATGATTTGATGAGAAACTATAGATTTGTTAGGGTTAATCATGGGGTAGCAAAGTGGCTTATAGGAAAGTACTCAGGATGTGGGACCAAAAAGTGCTGCCTCAGGGACTCACTAGCTGTGTGAATATGGTCAAGTCACTTAACCTTTATCAGCCTCAATTTCCTTAACTGTAATATGGGGATAACAATAGCAATTATCTCATAGATTACAATCAAATGAGATGATATATGTAAAATGCTTTAAAAACTTAAAGCACTTTATAAATATTAGTTATTATTAAAGCTTTTTATTGTTTCCCATTGCTTATCAAATATAACTTAACTCCAGCTCAACAGAGGCACTCCATAGGCTAAGTTTCTTTTCCGAATATCTCTCTTTGCTCTTTATTCTTTTTATATTTAAATTTTTTAATAATAGTTTTTTTTATTTTCAAAACACATGCAAAGATAGTTTTCAACAGTTACCTTTGCAAAATCTTGTGCTCCACATTTCTCTCTCACTTCCTCCCACCCGCCTCCCTTAGATAGCAAACAATCTAATATAGGTTAAACGTGCAATGATTCTAAATTATTTCTACATTTATCATGATACATAAGAAAAATCAGATCAAAAAGAAAAAAGCTATGAGAAATAAAAAATAAGCAAACAAACAACAACAAAAAGATGAAAATATTGTGTTGTGATCCATATTCAATCCCCATAATGCTCTCTCTGGATACAGATTGCTCTCTCCATTACAAGTCTCACCTCAGTGTTGAAAGGAATCAAGTGCATTAGTTGATAACTACATAATCTTGTTCTTGCTGTGTACAATGTTCTCTTGGCTCTACTCACTTCATTTAACATCAGTTCATATAAATCTCTCCAGGTTTGCCCTTTATTCTCTATTTTAGGCAAATTAACTTATTTGCTATTTTTCCAAACATTTTCTATTCTCTACGACTTCTACTGGATTCAAAAGCTCAACAATTCATTCTATTACTTACCTTCTATTTCTATCAAAATCCAACCCATTCTTCAAGCATGACTTCTTAAACTCTTGTTTCTGTGTCATGGAAATCTTGGATAATCTAGAGCCGCCCTCAGAATAATCTTTTAAAACATATAAAATAAAGCATACAAAGTATTATAATATATATGTATATCACATGTAAAGATAAAGAATTATAAAGAGCATTATGAATTATGTTGAGATACTGTTATCATCAGATAGGAAAATAAACAAATTCATAATTCCCAAGTTAAAAATTTCTTGTTTCAAAATCTATATCAATGATGGCTAGTATGGTAATATCTAATCTATTGAAAGAGAATGTTGAGATAAAAAAAGATCTTGACAAACTAGGGCACTGACTTCAATAAAATATAATGAAAGTGAATAGGGATAAATGTAAATGTGTTCTTTACTTAGCTACAATAGACAAAGGAAAAGATATATGGCAAGACAGATAGCACTTGAGCTAAAAATAATGGGTTTTTAAAGAATTTCAAATTCAATATGATAAGAATGTTATAGTACAAATCATTCTCCTGGTTCTACTTACTTCACTTTGTATCAGCCCATACAATTTTTATTTTTATTTATTTATTTATTTATTATTAAAGGTTTTTCTTTAAAGAATATATGAGTAATTTTTCTACATTGACCTTTTTTTAAAATTTTTTTTTATTAAAGCTTTTTATTTGTATAACATATGTATGGGTAATTCCTCAGCATTGATCTTTACAAAGCTTTCCATTACAAATTTTACCCCCAGTCCCCTCCCCTCCCCTAAATGGCAGGAAGTCCATGACATTTTAATAATGTTGAATTACTTGACAAGTTATGCAAGAAAAATCCTATCTACAAGAAAAAAAAAAGAAAATCAGAGAAAGGCAACACAACGCAAGCAAATATCAATAGAGATCATGAATATGTTATGTTGTGGTCCATATTTCATATCCCTCTCTCTGGGTGTATATGGTTTTCTTCAGTGAACAACTGGAACTGGTTTGAGACAATTCTTTGTTGCTGAGAGCCATGTCCATCAGATTTAATCATCATGTAATACTGTTGTTGATGTGTATGATGATCTCCTGGTTCTGCTCGTTTCACTCAGCATCAGTTCATGCAAGTCTCTCCAGGCCTCACTGAAATCGTCCTGCTGGTCGTTTCTTACAGAGCAATAATATTCCATAACATTCATATACCATAATTTATTCAGCCACTCTCCAATTGATGGGCATCCCTTCAGTTTCCAATTTCTAGTCGCTACAAAAAGGGCTGCCACAAACATTCTTGCACATGTGGGTCCCTTTCCCTCTTCTAAGATCTCTTTGGGATATAGGCCCAGTAGAAACACTGCTGGGTCAAATGGTATGCACAGTTTGATAGCTTTTTGAGCATAGCTCCAAATTGCTCTCCAGAATGCTTGGATCCGTTCACAGTTCCACCAACAATCTATTAGTGTCCCAGTTTTCCCTCATCCCCTTCAACATTCATCGTTATCTTTTCCTGTCATTTTAGCCAATCTGAAAGGTGTGTAGTGGTACCTCACGGTTGTCTTAATTTGCATTTCTCTGATCAATAGTGATTTGGAGCAACTTTTCATATGACTAGACATGGTTTTAATTTCATCATCTGAAAATTGTCTGTTCATATCCCTTGACCACGTATCTATTGAAGAGTGGCTTGAATTCTTATATATATGAGACAATTCTCTATATATTTTAGAAATGAGGCCTTTATCAGAACCATTAAATGTAAAGATGATTTCCCAATTTTGATGCTTCCCTCCTAATCTTGTCTGCATTAGTTTTATTTGTACAGAAACTTTTTAACTTAATATAATCAAAATTATCTATCTGGTGTTCAATTAGGAGTTCCATATCTTCTTTGGACATAAATTTATTCCATCTCCACAGGTCTGAGAGGTAAACTATATTACATTCCTCTAACTTGTTTACAAAATCACTTTTTATATCTAGATCATGAACCCATTTAGATCTTATTTTGGTATGTGGTGTTAGGTATGGGTCAAGCCCTAATTTCTTCCACACTAGTTTCCAATTTTCCCAGCAGTTTTTGCCGAATAGTGAGTACTTATCCCAAAAACTGGGGTCTTTGGGTTTATCAAACACTAAATTGTTAAGGTTATTTCCTAGATTGTCCTGATAACCTATCCTGTACCACTGATAGACTATTCTGTTCCTTAGCCAGTACCAAATGGTTTTGATGACCGCTGCTTTATAATATAGTTTTAGATCTGGTACAGCAAGGCCACCTTCATCTGCCTTTTTTTTCATTAATCCCCTTGAAATCCTTGACCTTTTGTTCTTCCAAATGAACTTTGCTACTATTTTTTCTAGATCTGTAAAATAATTTCTTGGGAGTTTGATTGGTATGGCACTAAATAAGTAGATTAGTTTGGGTAGTATTGTCATTTTTATTATATTCTCTTGGGCTACCCATGAGCACTTAATGTTTTTCCAATTGATTAGGTCTGATTTTATTTGTGTGGAAAGTGTTTTGTAGTTTAGTTCATATAGTTTCTGACTTTTCCTTGGCAGATAGATTCCCAAATATTTTGTCCCATTATCTGTTATTTGAAATGGAATTTCTTTTTGTATCTCTTGCTGCTGAACTTTGTTGGTAATATATAAAAATGCTGATGATTTACGTGGATTAATTTTGAAACCTGCCACTTTGCTAAAGTTGTGAATTGTTTCTAGCAGTTTTTTAGTTGAGTCTCTAGGGTGCTCTAAGTATACCATCATGTCATCTGCAAAGAGTGATAATTTGGTTTCTTCATTACCTACTCTGATTCCTTTTATCTCTTTTTCTTCTCTTATTGCCAAAGCTAACATTTCTAATACAATATTAAATAGTAATGATGACAGTGGGCAGCCTTGTTTCACTCCTGATCTTATTGGGAATAGTTTTAGTTTGTCTCCATTACATATGATGCTTGCTGACGGTTTTAAATAGATGCTACTGATGATTTTAAGGAAAAGCCCATTTATTCCTGTACTCAAGTGTTTTTAATAGGAAAGGGTGTTGGATTTTATCAAATGCTTTTTCTGCATCTATTGAGATAATCATATGGTTTTTGTTAGTTTGGTTATTAATATAATTAATTATGCTGATAGTTTTCCTAATATTGAACCAGCCCTGCATCCCTGGTATAAATCCTACTTGGACATAGTGTACTATCCTGGGGATGACTTTCTGTAATCTCATTGCTAATATCTTATTTAAAATTTTTGTATCAATATTCATTAGGGAAATTGGTCTATAGTTTTCTTTCTCTATTTTCACCCTACATGGTTTAGCTATCAGCACCATATCAGTCTCATAGAAGGAATTTGGCAGTATACCTTCTGTCCCTATTTTCTCAAACAGTTTGTGTAGTATTGGAATTAATTTTTCTTTGAATGTTTGGTAGAATTCACATGTAAATCCATCTGGCCCTGGAGATTTTTTCTTAGGGACTTGGTTAATAGCTTGTTCTATTTCTTTTTCTAATATGGGGCTATTTAAATAATTTATATCCTCTTCTGTTAACCTGGGCAATCTATATTTTTGTAGATATTCCTCCATTTCATTTAGATTATCAAACTTACTGGCATAAAGTTGGGCAAAGTAACTCCTAATTATTGCTCTAATTTCCTCTTCATTGGAGGAAAGTTCTCCTTTATCATTCTTGAGACTAACAATTTGATTTTCCTCTTTCCTTTTTCTTATCAAATTAACTAAAGGCTTATCTATTTTGTTGGTTTTTTCGTAGAACCAACTCTTAGTTTTATTTATTAATTCAATGGTTTTCTTATTTTCAATTTTATTAATTTCTCCTTTTATTTTTAGAATTTCCAATTTGGTATTTAATTGAGGGTTTTTAATTTGTTCTTTTTCTAGTTTTTTTAAATACTAAGCCCAATTCGTTGATGTTTTCTTTCTCTATTTTATGCAAGTAAGCATCTAGAGATATAAAATTGCCCCTTATAACCACTTTGGCTGTATCCCACAAATTTTGGTATGTTGTCTCCTTATTGTCATTCTCCTGGATGAAATGATTGATTGTGTCTATGATTTGCTCTTTCACCCATTCATTCTTCAGGATTAGATTATTTAACTTCCAATTAACTTTTGGTTTATTTTCTCCTGGCCTTATATTGCATGTGATTTTTATTGCATCATGATTTGAAAAAGATGCATTTACTATTTCTGCCTTTCTGCATTTGATTTTGAGGTTTTCATGCCCTAACACATGGTCAATTTTTTATAGGTTCCATGGACTGCTGAGAAAAAAGTAAACTCTCTACTGTCTCCATTCAACTTTCTCCATAAATCTATCATACCTAACTTTTCTAACAATTGGTTTATCTCTCTAGTTTCTTTCTTGTTTATTTTGTAGTTTGATTTATCTAATTCTGAGAGAGCAAGGTTGAGATCCCCCACTAGTATAGTTTGGCTGTCTATTTCTTCTCGCATCTCTCTTAATTTCTCCCCTAGGAATTTGGATGCTATTGCACTTGGTGCATATATATTTAGTATAGATATTGCTACATTATCTATGGTACCCTTTAATAAAATATAGTTTCCTTCCTTATCTCTTTTAATTAGATCTATCTTAGCTTTTACTTGATCTGAGATAAGGATTGCTACCCCTGCTTTTTTTTTTTGTTCACCTGAAGCATAAAAGGTCCTGCTCCAGCCTTTTACCTTCATCCTATATGTGTCACTATGTTTTAAATGTGTTTCTTGTATACATCATATGGTAGGATTCTGATTTTTAACCCAGTCTGATATCCGCTTCCGCTTTATGGGAGAGTTCATCCCATTCATATTCACAGTTAGAATAACTAATTCTTTATTTCCTGCCATCTTATTTACCCAAGTTATGTTTTCCCCTTTCCTTTCCCCTTTCTCCCTTCCCCCCTCCTCAGTAATTTGCTTTTGATGACCCCCTCCCCCAAACAATACTCCATCCTTTAGGTTCCCTCCCCCTGTTTTTACTCCTTTCCCCTGATTCTTCTATTTTCCCTTCTATCAGTTTATCCCTTTCTTTTCCTTCTTTCCCTTCCACTTACCTCTAGCAACAGACAAGTTTCTATGTGAAAATCAAGTGTCTGATATACACTTTTAGAGCCCAACCTGATGAGAGTAAGATTTACTCAATGCTCATCTCCCTCCCCTCTTTCTCTCAATTATACTAGGTTTTCTTTGCCTCTTCAAGAGATTTTACCTTGTTCTTACCTCCTTTTTTTTTTAGATCTTATTTTATCGCTTTTTCCCTCTTTACCCCAGTATGACAACCTTTCCTCCTCTAGTTCTCTTTTTCATATTATCAAAGTAATATCTAGTTCATTATACTCCCAAACTTTAAGTATCCCCCTACTAAAAATAAAGTTCTCAAGAGTCTTTTCCTTTTTACCTTTTTATGCATCTCTTGAGTTCTGTGTTTGGATGTCGAATTTTTTGTTCATTTTCATTAGAAATCTTTTCATGGTCTTTTCATTAGAAATAGGTGAAATTCACCTATATCATTGAATGAACATCTTCTTCCCTGGAGGATAATGCTCATTCTAGCTGGATAGGTTATTCTTGGCTGTAATCCAAGTTCCTTGCCCTTCGGAATATCTGGTTCCAGGCCCTTCGATCCTTTAATGTGGAGGCAGACAGATCGTGTGTTATTCTAATTATTGATCCTCTGTATTTGAATTGTTTCTTTCTAGCTGCAAGCAGAATCTTTTCCTTGGTGCTATAGTCCTGAAATTTAGCCACGATATTCCTTGGGGT
>JAJPUD010006652.1:62186-80245 GCA_023553655.1 Myrmecobius fasciatus | reverse complement strand
GGTGAATTCTTTCAATGGTGATTTTGCCTTCTGATTCTACAATCTCAGGGCAGTTTTCTTTCAGGATTTCCTGGAAGATAGTGTTTAGATTCTTTTTTTCATCATGACTTTCAGGAAGTCCAATAATTTTTAGATTGTCTCTCCTAGATCTATTTTCCAAGTCATTTGTTTTTCCTAGGAGTTATTTCATATTTTCTTCTAATTTTTCATTTTTTTGTTTTTGTTTGATTCTTGAAGTCTTATTGAGTCATTCACTTGCATTTGTTCAATACTTATTTTTAAAGTGTTGTTTTCTTCAGTTACCTTTTTAAGCTCCTTTTGTAACTGGCCAATTTGTTCATGGCACTCTTTTTCCACTTCACTAATTTTATTTTTCAATAAATTGGTGTCTTTATCATCTCTTTTGGAGGGCTTCTTGCACTGAATTCAGTTTATTTTCCCATTTATCCTCCAACTCTCTTTTGAGATTCTGTATGCAATCTTCCAGAAAGGCCTTTTGAAAAGGGGACCAGTAATGGTCCTTAATAACATCCTCTGAAGTTTTGTCTAAAGGAACCTCAGAATCTTGGGTCAGCCCTTCTCTGTCTCGATAAAAGCTGTCTATGGTGAGAGCTCTCTTTTGCTTCTTCATTTTTTTTTTTTAAACAGCGTGTATATCTCTTTAAGGTTTGGAAAAACCTCGGCCAAAGCTCCTTGCCCTGGGGCAATTTGGCCAATTAATTTAAGGTGCTGGGCTGGTGGGGGCTACGACTAAGTCCGAATTACTCCTTAAACAAGGCAAGTCTGCCAGAACACTTGCCCCCAATCCGGGCAGAGTGTCCTGAGTGCCTCAGATAAACTCCAGGTGTTTGGAGTTTGGAGTTTTTGCCACAATGAGCTGAGCTGAGTCCCACCCTCACTTCCGGCCTACACCACTCTTTATCCCTCTGTCCAAGATAGACAAACCTGATGTGAAGTTTTTCAGAGGTATCAGCAAGCAGTATCCAAGTATTTCTAAATTCGTTGACTTGAAGATCAGTTCAGAGGCTTATTTTATTGTTGATTTG
Source organism: Myrmecobius fasciatus (assembly GCA_023553655.1). Lineage (NCBI taxonomy): Eukaryota > Metazoa > Chordata > Mammalia > Dasyuromorphia > Myrmecobiidae > Myrmecobius > Myrmecobius fasciatus. The sequence goes on along the minus strand of JAJPUD010006652.1, from coordinate 79,199 downwards.
AGAGAAGATCGGAGGAGATGCAGAGAGTCACGTTTTCACTTCGCCATCTTGGCTCTGTCCCTATATTTCCCATACAATTTTTCTAAGTCATCTTTTTCTTTAATCATTTTTTGCTGTACATACTCCATCACATTCATATATTTTAATTTATTAAACCATTTTCCAAATGATAGACATTTCCTTAGTTGACAGTTGTTTTTCTACCACAAAAGAACTGCTATTAAAAGATTGTATTAAATGTAATTTTTACTTTCTTTTTTTATCTCTTTTGGGTGTAGGAATAGTAGTATAATACCTTGGCCAAAGAGCTTGAATTTTTTAGTACATTTTGTGAATAATTCTAAATTATTGTCAGAATGGATAGACCTATAACAGTTGCACTGAAAGTATATCAATGAACTTGTTTTCCCCATAGTCCTTCCGATATTTGTAATTTTCCTTCTTTCCTCATTTCTTCCCTCACTCTTTTCTTTTTCTCTCTTCTTCCCTCTCTTCCCCCCTCTTTTACTTCCTCTCTTTTCTTTCCTCCCTCCCTCTCTTCTTTTCTTTTCTTCCTCCCTGTATCCCTGCCTTTCTTCTTTCTTTGTTCCCTCCATCCTTATTCTTACTTTCCTTCTTCATTTTTCTCTTCTTTTCCCTCAGCTTCCCCATTTATTTTGTATGTTTTGTTAATACATAGCATATATGTTTATAAATATTGTACTATATTTGGAGGGAAGGCATGAGTTTGATTAGAGAGTTCTATCTGACTCTGAAATTCTGTGATCTGTGTTTTAACACCTTTGTAATTTCTGGGATTCCCATGCTGATTTTTTTCTCTTCTAATCCTCTCTAGCATCTTTTTCTTTTATAACTCTCAACATTTATCATATTCTGACTTGCATTATAATTTTCACATGAATGTGTTCTCTTCCTCAGTAAGCTGTTATCTCCTGGAAGGCAAAGATGATGTTTTATTAATATATCCCCCACAGTGCCTTTCATATGGTAGGTATTCAGTAAATATTTGCTGAATTGAATTTGAATGTTTAAATGTTTACATGTGCCCTTTTACAGCTTAGTTGTTTTAATATAGTGGTTGGGGGAGATAGGGATTTCACACCAAAGAGACAAGCTAAATGAACACTTTCTTATGGAAGCAATTTATGCCTTGCATAGGACATATGGTATAATTTGGTACAATGGAAAGAAATGATTTGGAATCAGAAAACTGTATTCAAATTCTAACTTTTCTATTACTATGTAATCCAGAGCAAGCTAGATAACCTCATTGGGACTCAGTTTCCTCATCTGTAAAATGAGAGATTGTAGTAGATGACTTTTAATGTCCTTTCCAGTTCTGAATTTATGTCTTTGTGGTTTGAATTAAGAATTACAATTATTTTTGAAATTACATTATGAACATTATGAACCATTCACAAATTTGTTAATTTTTTTCAGAGTTTTAAGTCCCATTGTGTTTTTGGCTAATGCTTATAATCCATAAATATTCAAATGTTTTCCATGTACAAACTTTTTGGGTAGTAGTTGTAGGTAACAAAACATACAAAATTATTGGTCTTGATCAAGAAGCAATACACACATATATACACATACATATACATATATTTGTACATACATGTTTATATGTACATATGTGTGTATGTATATATAAATATAGTGTACACACATCCATAGGGAAGAGGGACTAGGATAGGACTTATTAATTCACTGATAAGAGGAACTTCCTGCTTAGGACATTCCTTATCATGATGTAGCTCATCACTTTTACTGCAAATTATTTGTCAATGGCACTAAGATTTTAAATGGTCTCATACATGTTCTCATACCAAGTGTGAATCAGAACTGGAACTTGACTGCAAGTCATTCTGGCTCCAAATCCATAACTTTACTAAACTATGTTGTCCTCATATTCTTGTCATCTCTATAAAATTCATCTTTTAATGACTCTTTGTGGTTTAAAATGACCCAGAGTATGCAAAGGCTATGTCAATATAAAAAATTCCTGGTAGGTCTTCCCAACTAGAGAAACTTTGAGTATGTGGCTGATGAAAAACTGTATATCTATTGGTTAATCAATATTTACTCAACTGGGAGAGGCTAATCAGTAAGTTAGTCACAAATAAAAAAATATTTTTCATCCTTAGTATTTTTGAAAGGTTTTCCACTAAAGAACAGAGGTTTAGTCTAAGTTTCTCATTTTACAAATGAGAAAACTAAGGTCCTAAGATGTTTAGTAAATTGTCCAGTATTAAAAAATTATTCTCAGAGATTGAATTGAATCTAGATCTTCTGATGTCAGAGATCCTCCCACTAAACTGAATGAAGAATGACTGGAAATTTGATATCTACATGAGATCTTCCTAGGGAAGAGAATTGAGAGTTGTGATATTTTATATTAGAATGTAAATTGACATAACATCAAATAAATCTGGGTAAATAAGACAGGTTTGGGGGGGCAAGGGAAGAAAATTGCTCATATGTACTTTTCCAAAAGGAAAAGTGATTTCTGAAGAAAACTTACTAAGGAGATCCCCAGAAACAGAACCTTATAACATAAGGTAAACCAACACAGCTGTTAGCCTGAAAAGTTGCACAGGAAGGTTAATAGCAGGAATAGCAATACAATAAAGGCTTTAGTTTCAGAAAATATAGAAAGTAAAGGGAATACTTTGTGACTTTCAGTGACTGAATCATGCTTGTGTTTCCATCAGTGCTCAGTAACAATGACCAGTATAGAATCCAATTAGATTAGATTGTTTCCTAGGTAAAACAAGACAGTTAAGTGCTGCACTAAAGTACCAAGCCTGGAGTCAGAACCCTGAGTTCCAATCTGGCTTTGGACACTTATTAGCTGTGTGACTCTGGGCAGGTCACTATTTGCCTCAGTTTCCTCATTTATAAAATGAGTTGGAGAAAGCAATGGCAAACCATTCCATTATATCTGCCAAGAAAACCCTCAAATACAATCACAAAGAATCAGACATAACTGAAAATAATTGTACTTCAGCAAAAAAGATGTAAAGCACTATATTTGGTGCTAGGAAAACTAAGAACGATATCTTAGTCCCAGATCACAAAGAACTTAATCTGACATGGAGGTATAGCAAACACACACACACATATACATATATATATATGTATATATATATGTATATATATATATACATACACACAAATATATACATGTATACATCTATCTATCTATATACAATAAATAAAGATAACTCAAGGTAAATTTCCTCTAGCAATGGTGGTTGACATCCTCAACATAATTGGTAGTCTTAATTATATCAAGTGCTTAGAGGTTAAATGAATTACTAATGGTCAGTCAATATATATCAGATATATTATTTCTTGCTTTGAGTTCAACTCACTTTTCCCCCCTACACCATATTGCATTGCTTTTACTTGGTCAGGGTCAAATATTATAAGGGGCAAATGGGAAATCAGTATAAAGCTTCTTGCTATAATCAAAAGAACATGTTCTGGAAAGACAGTATGGCATTGTGGATAAAGTGCTGGACTTAGAGGAATGAAGACATCTTCACATTTCATCTGTGACTCCCTTTACTAGTTGCTTACCCTATCTGAGTCTTAGTTAATGTTTCTGTTAAATTAGGAATTTGGACTATATGCCTTCTATGGACCCTTCCATTTCTCAACATATGATCCTATGAATTGTGGTGATCTATAACTCATTCCTGAGCACACCAAGGAAGCCATACAGCTACATAATTTGAACAATTGAGAGTTTTCCTTGTCCATGGTCTGTGTATCCAAGATGTCTCCTAAGACTCATAAAATCTTATGACTTCTATCCACTTCTAGTAACTCATATGGGGAAAGAATGGAATTGCCAGAAGGAAGTAAGGAATTATTTCTATGAATTATATAATAATGGGCAAGAAACCAAAAGCCCTAGAGACATCGGGTGTTTTGAAGTTTGGAACTTCAAAAGTGAAAGATGAATTTGGGAAATGAATGAATGGTTCAAAGTGGGGTACCAGGGAACAAGATCTTAATTTCTAGACTAGACATCAAAATATAGGTCAGATGGTCTGGGATGGAATTTATCTAATCAGGGTTTATAAACAAATGAAAAATTTCATGGAGACTTCTGGATTTGATCAGAGGTCTTGAAAAGAAATAGAAAGGGAGAAAACTGCTTATATACATATTTTATAAGTCAGATGCTATAAAAAAAGTATTAGGTACAACATAGAAAAAATAAATTAGAGAGGACAAGCAATTCACAAGAATGGGATTCAAAGATGAAGGGCATGCTGGTTCATGGTCAGAGAAGTCTATTCACAAAACAGCCAGAATATGAGTAATTAATAAACTGAGCTAGATGTCTTAATTCAATATACTCTGTATCACAGCATTACACAATTTCAAAGGCAAAAGGAATTCATAGGGTATTTAGTCTAACCTCTAAGTAAGATCTACTTTATAAACTCAAAGCATCATAGACTTAAAGCTGGAAGGACATGAGAGACCATCAAGTTTAACTCCTTCATGTCACAAATGGAGATAAAAATACAACAAAGTAGCTTTGTCTAACTAGCTGTAATCAATGAAAAAGAGAAAAAAAATGTAATATTGGGACTAAGTGGTGGGACACTATCTTTTTCGTCACCACCCCTGAAAGATCTCTTTTCTCTAGGCTCACATGGATCTTCTGGACAATCCTGAGGAAAAGGGAAGAAAAGGGAATAAGCATTTATATGTTGCCTATTATGTACAGGCATTGTACTAAACACTATTTATAAATATATTTTATTTTAATTTTATAAATAAATATAACTCTCATTTGATCCTCACAACAACCCTGGAACATAGGTGCTATTATTAACACCATGCCAAAGTAGAGGAAACCCGAAGCAAATAGAGGTTAAGTGATTTGGTTACACAGCTAGGAAGAATCTGAGGTAGTATTTGAACTTGTCTTTCTGATTCCAGGTCTAAAATGTCACTAGTTGCCATTAGGGAAACCTGATCATATGAACTTCCTTTTCTTTGTCTCTTCAGAACTTTAAGGAAAATTTGCTTAAACTTAGTTTTGGGTTCATGTCCTGGGTTATTTCCAAAGGAGAGAGTAAAATGGTCCTCAGTGTACCAAATTAAAACAGGCATGGGGCAGATATTTATTTCCTACACACGAGTAATGCTTAGTACCAAGTGCACCTTAGTTAAGAAGAAATAAACAGGTGGTAAGTAATGATAACTATCATACATAGAGGCTGAAATTTGTTTATCAGAACCTGAAACAATTATTGGAACTCATAATAAAGTTAGATCTATCTTTCATTGCCCTTTGACTCAGCATTGTTTAACTCCTTCCAACTCTGTGCTTTCTGGGAAGCCAGGCAAGGACTTACAGAATTTTTTGCTCTGGATGTTGATTACTCCTGAACAATGATATATCTTTTCTTGTCAAGAGTGATACAATACTTCTCTCATTTCCTTTAAGTACTTTCATAGGAAGCTTTCCCTAATCTCTTATTTTAACGTTTTCCCTCTTTTAGAAATTTTCTATTTATCCTGTATTGTTTTCTCTATATGTTTGCATATTATCTACCATTTGATTGTAAGCTCCTTGAATGATCTTTTGCCTCTTTTTGTATTCTCATCATTTAATATGACACAGGAAAAATAATGAATGCTTACTATACATTTATTTAATGAATAAATGAATATAATCTTATGATCTTTGCTCAGAGCTGATTTTCTGAGCTTTTCCTCTCTTTTTCCCTCCAAGAAGTATGGTTTACAAAGTACCTTTGAATCTAAGCACCTCCTCACCAAGGGGATGTATTTCAATGAGAATCATCACTTTCCCTTCTTGCTAAGAACAGTCTCCTATTCCTTTTTATATCAGTCCTTTTCTTTTTTTTCTTGCACTTTGGTTTCTTTCCTATTGTAAACATACTTGCCAATATTTTAAAGATTTTTTATTTTTTTTTCTGCTTACAACTAGACTGAGTGGAAGTATACCTCTATTTTTGTGGTTCTCTTGCCTTTTCTATTCCCATTCAAGAACCTTCTCTGTTTGTTAGAATCCCAAAACCAAAACACAAAAACTAAAAATAAAACATTGATTTATTTAAGAGGAATGTGTATTTATTTCATAGAATATCAATTCAATTATTTTTAAGGGATCATGGAGGTCACCAAATTCAATTTCCTCATTTTATAACTAATGAAAGTATGTCTGGGGGAGAGCAAATGATTTGTATAGAGTCATACAGCTAGTGAAGTATATCTGAGATAAGATTTGGATTCATCTCTTCATGTACTAAGTCTAAAATTTTACCCAAATATATTGCCACTTTAAGAACTTTTAAAATTCTATTGCAGTCTATCACACAAATCACTTTTCTAATATTTACTCTTTGTTCTGTTTAAAATTTTGTTTTTTCTTTCAATTACATGTTAAAACAATGTCAGCGTGCCTTTAAAAAAATCAAGTTCCAAATTCCTTCGTTCCCTTCCTTCCTCCCTCACTAAGAAGACAAGAAATTTGACATACATATATGTCAATGTAAATCATGCTGTGAAAGGACATAGGTGAAAAAAATTCAATCTGCATTCAGATTTTATCAGTTCTTTGTCTGGAAGGGGATAGCATTTTCCATCATGACTTCTTTGGAATTATCTTAGTTCATTGTATGGCTGAGAGTAGCTAACTCATTTACAATTGATCACCTTAAAACAATGCTGTGATCCTGATTATATTCATTTCATTTTGCTTGAGTTCATTTAAGTATTTCCAAGTTTTTCTTTGAGTATCTTATCCTTTCTAGTATTATAATTGTATTCTTTCATAGTCATATAAAACATCTTATACATCCATTTCTCAAGTGATAGATATCCCCTCAATTTCTAACTCTTGGCCACTACTAAAATTAAACTGCTAACTATATAGAATTGCTATAAATATTTTTTTTACCTGTAGGTTCTTTTCTTTTTAAAATCTCTTTGGAACATAGACCTAAAGTGGCATTGCTTGGTTACAGAATAATTGAACTAGTACAGTACTTCTTCAACAATGTATTAATGTCTTGATTTCCCTTTGACATTTCTCATTTTCCTTTTTTGTAATATTAGTCAATCTGATAGATGAGAGGTAGTAGCTCAGTGTTGTTTTAATTTGCATTTTTCTAATCAATAATGATCTAGACGTTTTTCATAACTTTGATATCATCATCTGAAAGCACTGTTCAAATCTTCTGACCATTTATTAATTGAGAAATGGCTCTTATTTCTATAAATTTAATTCCCTTTTCTATTTAAAATATATACATTATTGTTCTTTAAGAAAGGACCAGCAGGATGATTTCAGAGAGGCCTGGAGAGACTTGCATGGACTGATGCTGAGTGAAATGAGCATAACCAGGAGATCATTATACACGGCAACAACAATATTATATGATGATCAATTCTGATGGACATGGCTCTCTTCAACAATGAAATGTTTCAAATAAGTTCCAATTGTTCAGTGAAGAAAGCCATAAACACCCTGAGAGAGGGATATGAAATGTGGACCACAACATAACATTTCATGCTCTCTATTGATGTTTGCTTGCATTGTGTTTTCTTTCTCTGATTTTTTTTTTCTTTTAGATAGGATTTTTCTTGCACAACAAGGATAAGTGTGGAAATGTGTATACATATATTTGATTTGTCAATTATTTTAACACAATTAACATGTAGTGGATTTCCTGCCATCTAGGGGAGGGGTGGGGACTGGGGGGGAAATTTGTTACAGAAAGATATGTAAGGGTTAAAGAATTACCCATACATCTGTTTTGCAAATAAAAAAAAACAAAATAAAATAAAAAAAAATAAAAAAAAGTTTTAATTAAAAAAAAGGAAAGGTCTTTTGCCACAAAATGCTGAAAGTCTGACAATTCATTGAATATTTTTTGGTGCTGCTGTTGTTGTTCAGCATTATGAGTAACTTTTCTGGATATGGCATTTTTTTTTCTACAACCACAGTTCTTTTGCTTTTTTGATATCTAGTGTTCCAAGACATGTTTGGTCTTTTAGTGTAATTGCTGCTAGATCTTGTATGATTCTATTTGTGACTCTGCCACATTTAAACTGATTTTTTTGGTTGTTAGTAACATTTTTTTTCTGTGATTTTGGGATTTGGGATAATTTTCATTAATTATTTATATCTTATATTATTGTATCAAGATTTTTTTTAACAAAGCTATCAGGTAGTCCTATTATTCTTATGTTTTCTCTTCTTGATCTGTTCTTCAGATCTGTTGTTTTTCTTATGAGATGTCTCACATTCTCTTCTTTTTAATATCTTTATTTTTTATTGTTTCTTGCTCTTTTCCCTTTCACTGGTTTCCCTTTACCCAATTCTAATTTTCAGTGAATCATTTTCTTTCTTGCAATTGTTTCTTTTTTCTAGATGATGGACTGTCTTTTCATAATATTTTTTTATTTGGATTGCTCTTTTTAAAAAACGTTTTAAATCTCTGCAGAATTGCTGTTCCTCTATGAAATACAACTGACCACATATAAGTTCATAGATACCTTTCCCTTTGACATGGAAGCTTTCTTTCTATGCAATTTTTCACTTCTGAGGCTTTTTCTCCACTTCTTGCCATTAGACCCTCTTTCCATTACCTTTCTGAGTAAAATCAATATTTTCCACAGATTTTAGGAATAATGGGAAGGAACTGACCCATTTCAGGAACATGGTGGGGGTTACCACATCTTGAGCAAGTGACCAAGTGGTAATTACTGGTTATGTCAGGCACTGGAGTTTGCCAAGGATGGTTATTGTGAGTGAGGGATTTTGGTACCTAAGCTCTTCAGAATTATTTCAGAAGCTTTTATGTTGTATGGAATTGTTTCTGTTTTCTCTTCTTGTCATCTTTTTTTTTTCTTATTGTAGATGCATCATTCCTTGCATTTGAGGTTGTTGCAGTGGGGGAATTCAGTTGAGAATATGTGGATCACCAACTTGCACTATAATTTTCTGTGGTTTGGATTTCAGAAGATGTGTCTTCAAGCCTTTGTCCTATCTCCTATGTACTTTGTGATGAAAGGCAGTATGTTTCAATGGAAAGAAACCAGAAACTTAACATTCAAATCTTCTCAATTTTGTGACTTTGGCGTGTTCCCTAACTTCTCTAGACCAGTCTTCCACATGTAAGATGAAGGGAATTGGATTTCTACATCAGTTTCTATAAACTTGGTAAGGTCACATAGCACCCACATGCTTCAGTTAGCTCATCTGTAAACGAATAATATAATTTCAACATCAACTCTTCGAAGTTGTGTTGGTCAATAAAGGGTAGAAAGCACATTGAAGCCATAAGTATTTTTATGAATGTAAATGAAGAGGTGATACTACAGCTCTAATAGTAAGACATGCTCCTTTTGGGCCTTTGAAGGAAAAATAATTGGATCTAGCTAAAAAATATCTTCCAAATACGCCTGTTTTTTTGGACAAAGTTCTTTTGTGATGACCCAAAGTCACATAACATAATTCAGGATTATTATTTAACCAGAACTCCAATTGTGCTAAAAACCTGGGGGGAAAACATCCAGTCTGCATAAAGACAACATCATCTATTCTCATTATTTCCCAATATCAGCATGCAGGCTTTGTTAAGCTTCAATTGCCCAGGGCCATGATGTTGCTATGCTTGGAACTGCCTTCCTGCCAGGAAGGTAAAATTCACAGTGCATTGCCCACAGCATCAAAATCCATTGTGACTTTTTGATATATAAACATTCTGCTGAAGAATTCCACAATTGCACTCTTGGTTTTCATTTTGCAATAAAAGTTTTTTGAGAATTTTTACTTCACTTTAAAAACAGTTGAATTGTTGACCAATTGTACATTATGAAGATGGATTTGCATAAAACAGAAGTATCTATCTATTTATGTATATATATATATATATATATATATATATATATATATATATAATAATGAACATGTAAATTTAATTAAAGACTGTACGAATAAATATCCTTCCTATGTAGAAACTAGTCCAGCAGATGGATTTAATCTTAACCTGCTGATATTCTTTCTATCTACCTATCTATCCATCTTACACCATTATTGCAAAGAAACAATAAGCACATCTACTGGACTAGTTTCTATCTAGGTGGGTCCATAGTGTACAGAGAATCTGGGTCTGAAGTCAAGAAGGGTAATATTTAGCTTCAAAAATTGATTAGTTTTCATTTAAACTCTGTTTGCCTCAGTTCCCTCAACTATAAAATAGGAATAATAGCACCAATTTATAGGGTTGTTGTGAGGATCAAAAGAGAAAATAATTGTGAAATTCTGAGCACAGTTCTTGGCACATGGCAAACACTATATAAATATTGACTGATGCTGTACAATTAATATCTCATTTTATACATATAGTTAAGATTGTCATGATGTTCAGTTATGACCAATTCTTTGTGATCCCATTTAGGGATATTTTGGGGAAAGGTATTTTAAGTGGTTTTCCATTTCTTCCCCAGATCATTGTATGGATGAGGAAACTGACACAGATAGAATGAAGTGACTTATCCAGGGTCACAATTTAGTAAGCATCAAAGGTCAGATTTTAACTCAGGAAGATGAATCTTCCTAACACGAAATCCAATGAACTATCTACTGTGCCAATGAGCTGTCTTGTGTATTTTTACCTATTTTATGTACACATACACACATGCATGTATACATACACATGCATATGTGTATATGTGTATGTGTGTGGACACACGTGTATGTGACTATATGGTGCAAGGAATAGTGATTGAAAACTGGCTTAAAAGTGTGAAAAACTTGAGTTCATCTCCTAAGAAACAGACTGGTTGTTTGACCCTATGCAAATCACTTAGTAAGCACTTATTCAATACTTTGCTGACTTTCAGGGTTTTTAGCAAATCTTTATCACTAAAAGTGGCAGAATAAGTTCTGATGGAGGCAATTTTCTTGTTGGGAGTTCCTTACAGTCAGGGTTCATAACCTGATGTCTGGGACTTTGTTATTTTTAAAATGTTAATTTTCTTCTTTATAATTCAATAAATTTTATTTCTTTTAGAATTCTATGTATATTATTTTATCTTTTAAAATGTTATTCTAGATTTCTCCACTGAAAAAATGAAGCATGAAAACCTATTGCAATGAAAACCCATATTTAGTTAAATCAACACCACCAACCACTGAAACCAAAATTGATATCAGATAATCTATATGCATACATATGTACATATATATATATATATATATATATGTATGTACATAAGGTATATGAATGCAAGTGAATGAGTGAATGAATAAATGGATAGGTAAATAAATATGTCCCTTCCTCCTCATTGTTTTTGTTGCTGTAGAAAAAATGGCTTTGTCTATGAAGAACTCATAGCTGCCATTTCCATTTCCATCTGGAGTATGAATTCTTCTCAAATTGAGCACTCATGCATACAAATGCACATTTGATCATCTCTATATCTGTGAATCTCAGAAGGAATTCCAAAATGTCATTTGGTTCATCCTCCCATTTCCAGAACTGCATTAAAACATGCTTGGCAACAACAACAACAACTAAAAAGCAAAACAATAGACTTTACTTACACTTCTAATGAAGAAGACGTGATACCTTTGCTGAATAATTCTTTCCAGTATCTCTGGAGTACTTGACAGTCAGAAGATTTCCTCTCTATTTGCAGCTCAAAGAGCATTGAGTATGAAGTCAGAAACCTTTCCTGAATTTTGAAAGGATTCATTACTCACTCTGTAGCAATGGGGATTTAAAAATTCTCCAAATCTCAGTTTTATCATCTGGAAAATGGGGATCCTAGTGCTCAAAATCACAGAATTTCTATAATTTATGATCTCTATGATACTGGGCAGATCACATAACATTTCTTGCTCTTAGTTTCCTTATATGTAACATGAAGGAGTTGATCATATTGCCTCTAGGTTTCTTTTCAATTCTAGTCTGTAATATGAATGATGATTATCACTTAACTTTTTCTGAACTTGATCAAATGGTGATTGTCACTATATTTGCCACTTTTTAGCATCTGGTAATTTTGGGATACACAGTTGGCATGCCTAACAAACTTCTTTCCATGGTAAATATCTGTGTCTGACCTGTTACATTGATAATGTGTTTGAGGCATTTTTTCCTGAAAGGCCCTCTAAAATGTTAATTATTGGGGCAGCTAGGTGGCTAGTGGATAGAGCACCAGCCCTGAAGTCAGGAGGACCTGAGTTCAAATCTGGTCTCAGACACCTAACACTTCCTAGCTGTGTGACCCTGGGCAAGTCACTTAACCACAATTGCCTCAGCGGGTAAAAAACTAATTATTAAAGACTGGATCTTTCTCATCTTTCTGACTTAGGAAACATATTAGTTGTGTACTCCATGATCCTAGGTCCCCCAAAGTAAATATGATCTACATTTTCTTGGGTGTTAGAACACTAAATATTTAACATTTGTGTAGTTCAAATGGGAATGGTTGTAATGATCACACTTTCAAATTAGAATTGACTAAATAAAATTGTCTTTAATATTAAAGAACAGAGAGACCTCTGGATAGAAATTGGCAAGACATTTGCCAATATCTTTGAATCAGATGCAAATCATTTGGTCACACTTCTATGGGAGTCATATGTATATGTTGCATCGATTTCTTGTTTAGGGAAAGAGCAAGATATATTGTCCCTCAAGGTGAATATTGACTTTGGAGTTGAATCAGTCAATATTTGCCTCATTTGTCAGCAAATTTTGATATTCCTCTCAATTGAATTCAATATTTCCTTAGTATTAACTTAAGTGGCAGGAGCAACAACCATTTGTTTTCATGTTCTCAGTAGAAGTTTTTATGGATGACTTGGTCGAAAGGGAAAACAAACTACCCCACAGGGGTGATTTCTTTTTTTTAAGACCTGAGGTATCACTGGAGCTGCTTTATGTGATAGTGGCGTAAAGAATATGGAAACTGCAAAATGGATTTTATTAAGTTGGAGTGAGTTGAGGGAAGATATGGTTTGTAGTTAGGAGAAAGTAAATCCCCAAGATCCATTCTTTCTTCCCCTATTTTAACTTTACTTTCTCTTAATCTCCAGATAACCATCTGATTCCATTTTCTCATCACTATGGTAATGAACATATATTTGTTTTTGTGTGATTGTCTGCTTCATGTAAGGATGAAAATTAGATGGTACATAGGGAAAGGAAAAGAAACATACATAGTAAAAATAGAGTGTGTTTAGTCTGAGCTGATTCAAGATAGGATTCAACCTCCTTCCAGTTACATATTGAATTTACAGGAATGCATGAGAGATACACAAAAAGGGCAAGCCTGGATGGGTTATGCTATTCATTGTCTAAGGAAGTTCGCCTATTGATGAGATCATGGATCTCAATGTGCAATTAGACACTGTCAGTTTTTCCCCGTGGATGGTGGATATTATTATCCATCATGAATGTTTTGGAATTGTCTTGATCATTGTATTGGTGGAGAGAGCTAAATCAATCATAGTGAATCATTGTACAATGTTACTGTCACTATGTACAATATTTTCCTGGTTCTGCTAATTCCATTTAACATGAATTCATGTAAATCATTCCAGGTTTTTCTGAAATCTGCCAGTTCTTCATTTCTTAAAGCACAATAGTAGAATCATCACTTTTAAAATTTCATTGTACTCTCTGTCTAAGACTTATGGAACTTTTTAGCATTGTCTGAAATCCATAGCATATAGAAAGACATATACTAAACACATAACCACAGAGATATTCAATGTGAACTGCATAGGGAAATTAGACCAGTGACAACCATGCTGCTTCAACATGAAGAGGTCTGTCCCAGATCATTATCTTTCTCCCCCTTGAGGAAAGTTAATTTTGTGATAGAAGGAAAACTGACTAGCTTTTGAGACCATTAGTTAAAATTCCCGATTTCTCTGCTTTTCTACTATTAGGTTAAAAGCAGATGCAAGGAGAGTGAAACATGGTTGAGGACAATCTTTAATAGTTATTGTTTTCTTGCCCGGATAGATTACTGAATTCTTTAAAAATAAATGTTTTAAAGGAGGGATATTTACTGAGATGATATCATAAGAACAAACATTCTCCTCTCTGCCCCCAATCATGGAGATATATACTCTTTTCTACATTATTTCAATTCCCAAGAAGAATTCACTCAAATTTAAAGCAATTATTTCAAAGTATTGACTCCATCAAATTTACTTCTGAATATAACATATCTAACAGATTCCTTTGTGTACAGAATTTGGTTTATACAAAGGTTTTTCAAAGTAGGAGAGGTGGGAAGAGAGAATCTGTAGGAATCAGATACAAAAAAGCTATTTCCAACATGCAAAAAATGCTCACACACAAATTTGAAGAATAAATTAAAAGGACTTCAGGATTTAATAACTCAATATATAACTTCTGTTATATTCTACTAGAGTAATGATACTTAAACTCATCTAAATGTAGAACCATTTTTCTTGGTTCTGAGATAGCTCTCTCAAATCGCATGTCCTTTAATAAGTTAGGCCAGTTACTTTGATTTTATTATAAGTACTACTCCTATCTAATGCATAAACTTCAGAATTGATTGATTTGTTGATTGTCTAGACTTAACAATATGTTAGTAGGATAGATTAAATTCAAAAGTTCATATTTTTCAGAGATTCTTGTTATTAAACATCATCAGCACAAACCTATATTGCTCCTAATGTACTGTATTTATATCTCCTTTTTCTAGTACAATGCCAGCCATATAAAAGGTGATTAATAAATAAGTCTGTTTGATTAACTTGGTTGGCTTTAAAGTGGCACATCAGACAGAGTGCTGGGGCCATAGTCAGAAAGACCTGAATAAAAATTTTTATACAAACACTAACTAGTTATGGGGTTCTGAGTAAGTAACTTAGATTCTGCTTACCTTAGATTCCTCATCTGCACAATGAGAATAATAACAATAACAATAACAATAATAATAATAACACCTGCCTTGTTTTGAGGATCAAATGAGAAAATAATTGCAAAAGGCTTAGCACAGTGTCTAGCACATAGTAAGTTGTACATAATTGTTAGACATTATTTTAATTTATTATTGTTTTCTAATTTATCTATGTCCTACCTAAAATATGTCAGAACTGACCATTATATTCCAGGGATGATCTAATGAGTGACTATTAATCTCCAGTTGGAATTATTACTGAAAATGTACCCTCTACTTTACAAAAATTTCATGTCAAATATTGACATAGAGATAATTCATTGCTATTAATAGGTTAAAAGAAACCTGTGCCATTGTCTCTTTTATTTATTTATTTATTTACTTATTTATTTATTTATTTATTTATTTATTTATTTATTTATTTATTATTGATACTTTTTATTTGCAAAACATATGTATGGGTAATTCCTAAACATTAACCCTTAAAAAGCTTTCTGTTACAAATTTCCCCCCCTCCTCCCCACCCCTCCTCTAGATAGCAGGATATCCACTACATAATAATTATTTTAAAATACTTAAATCGAATATATGTATAGTTATTGCCACACATCATTTTTTTTTTTGTTGAGGAGAAATTGTATCTATAAGAGAGAATAATCCGATAAAGGAAATACAATGCAAGGAAACATCAATAGAGAACATGAAAATGTTATGTTGGGGTCCACATTTCACATCCCTCTCTCTGGGTGTATATGGCATTCTTCACTGAACAATTGTAATTGGTTTGAAGCATTTCATTGTTGAAGAGAGTCATGTCCATTAGAACTGATCCTCATATAGTACTGTTGTTGCCGTGTACAACGATCTCCTGGTTCTGCTCATCTCACTCAGCATCAGTTCATGCAAGTTTCTCTAGGCCTCTCTGAAATCGTCCTGTTGGTCGTTTCTTACAGAACAATAATATTCCATAACATTCATATACCATAATTTATTCAGCCACTCTCCTATTGATGGGCATCTACTCAGTTTCCAGTTTCTAACCACCACAAAAAGAGCTGCCACAAACATTCTTGCACATGTGGGGCCCTTTCCTTCTTTTATGATTTCTTTGGGATATAAGCCCAATAGAAACACTGCTGGGTCAAAGGGTATGTACAGTTTGATAACTTTTTGAGCATAGCTCCAAATTGCTCTCCAGAATGCTTGGATCCGTTCACAGCTCCACCAACAATGCATCAGTGTCCCAGTCTTCCAACATCCCCTCCAACATTCATCGTTATCTTTTCCTGTCATTTTAGCCAATCTGACAGGTGTGTAGTGGTACCTTAGAGTTGTCTTAATTTGCATTTCTCTGATCAATAGTGATTTGGAGCACCTTTTCATATGATTATAAATAGTTTTAATTTCATCATCTGAAAATTGTCTGTTCATATCCTTTGACCATTTATCAATTGGAGAATGGCTTGAATTTTTATAAATGTGAGACAATTCTCTATATATCTTAGAGATGAGACATTTATCAGAACCCTTAAATGTAAAGATGATTTCCCAATTTGATGCTTCCCTCTTAATCTTGTCTGCATTAGTTTTGTTAGTACAGAAACTTTTTAACTTAATATAATCAAAATTATCTCTCTGGTGTTCAATTAAGAGTTCCAGATCTTCCCTGGACATAAATTTATTCCATCTCCACAGGTCTGAGAGGCAAACTATCCCATGTTCCTCTAATTTGGTTATAACATCACTATTTATATCTAGATCATGAACCCATTTAGATATTATCTTGGTGTGCGGTGTTAGGTGTGGGTCCAGCCTTAATTTCTTCCAAACTAGTTTCCAATTATCCCAGCAGTTTTTGCTGAATAGTGAGTACTTATCCCAAAAGCTGGGGTGTTTGGGTTTATCAAATACTAAATTGCTAACGTTATTACCTAGCTTGTCCTGATATCCCATTCTATGCCACTGATCGACTGCTCTATTTCTCAGCCAGTACCAAATGGTTTTGATGACTGCTGCTTTATAATATAGTTTTATATCTGGTACAGCAAGGCCACC
>JAJPUD010006652.1:43996-57186 GCA_023553655.1 Myrmecobius fasciatus | reverse complement strand
CCTGGAGATTTTTTCTTAGGGAGTTGATTAATAGCTTGTTCTATTTCTTTTTCTAAAATGGGACTATTTAAATAATTAATTTCCTCTTCTGTTAACCTGGGCAATCTATATTTTTGTAGATATTCCTCCATTTCATGTAGATCATCGAATGCCATTTTGTCTCTTGCAGTCACTGCCAATAAATTCAATCTACATTTGCTTATTGTATGCATTTCAAAAGTAGAAAGTGTATACTCAAATCTAATTCAACTTTTGTTTAGTCACAGAAGATAGTTTCAAGTTCATACAAGGCCCCAACTATACAGCGTTGTATAATGAAGAGGCGAACATATTAATTCTTTGATACCCTACTATGATTTTATCAGCCTGAAATTCCAGAAAGCAGCAGATTTTGCTAGGCATTTTCTAATAAATACTCAAATGTACTAGGAACAGGACAGTTGTGAACATTTTGAAAGCATTAACAACTAAATGATTTTCAGACAGTGTGACTTCCATTTACTGACCCAAAATGGATTTAAAATGACAGATTCAATGACCTAAGAGATTTATATCTAATTCCCAAACTCTTGGAATAAACAAAGTTCAATAAACTCAAAAGCTGAACAAATGAAAGTATTGAGGAATAAGTTGGAAAAATATCATTTAATAGCACACTTATTAATAGTCAATGATTGGGTGAATCTATTTAAAGCAGTATTATAGTTCCATAGACAGTGCTAGAAGGGACTTTGTCCAATTCCCACATTTTAATTTGTACAAGATAATAAGGGGCTGAGCTAGAATTTGAACTCAGATTGTCTGGCATAACAAATATAGTGGCTTTTCCACTGAGTCACATGTGTGACTAGAAAAAAAGTCATATTCCTTTCTCTATCTTTTTTAAGTAAACAAAAACTTAGGATGGGAACATGCAAGGTTAGAAACTGTATGGAATATTTTCCTTTTTTTGAATTTAGAATTTTAACACTCGGGCAAAGGAGAGATAGCTAATAATATTTCAACATAAATGATTTGCTTGGTAATTCTATATATGTTTCCTTCCTTCCTTCCTTCCTTCCTTCCTTCCTTCCTTCCTCCTTCCTTCCTTCCTTCCTTCCTTCCTTCCTTCCTTCCTTCCTTCCGTCTTTCCTTCCTTCCTTCCTTCCTTTTTTCTATCTCTCTTTCTATCTATCTATATCTGGTCATTTTTTTAAAAGCATTGGTCAGAGAAGGGTTCCCTAGATTTCACCACACGGTCAAAAAAGGCCATAATACAAAAATGATAGAATAAACATTTATTAAATACCAACTAAGGCATTGTGAAAAGGATACAAACAAGAAAAAGAAAGACAGTCTCTATTCTCAAGTTGCTTTCAAAGGAAGTTAAAAATGAGGGAGGAAAGGAAAGACACTTGGTGTGGGGTCACGATGATGGTGGAATGGAATACAACAAATGAAGTTGATAAGAAATAGAGATTTGGAAAGATTTCTGAGTAATAGACTTTGGAAGGAGGTCTTGCTTTCACCTCTAAGCCATCTAAATGTTGGAGGGGCTTCTAGGATTGTGAACACCAAAGTTGAAGTAAATCTCTAAGATGACCAGTTTTCTGAAGAGCTTTTTTTGTAGGGGTATGAAGATGATTGAGAGAGGATTCAAAGAATAAAGCTGAAAGAAAAATGAAGAGGAATGAGAAAAGGGAATAACAAAAAAGTTAAAGAATTTCTGAAGTTGAAGATGAAAGTTGTCTATGCTGGTTTGTTCATGATATCAATCTAATCATTTGAAAAAGCAAATTTAGGCCATTCATCAACTTTTTTAAGACTGTTAGTCTTCATTGATTGACTTTTCCATGGAATTACCAGCATTCGGTTATATAGGAGTTATATAGGAATAGGTAATTGAAAATTTTGAACAAAGAGGAATGATTTACATATTTGGGATGAAGCTGAGGCCAGTACCCTCCTTGGGCTAAGCTTTAGTGTAGTCATTTGTCATTTTATATGCATATCCTGTCCCCCTTCCTCTAGTAGAGGAAATAGTCGTTTTCTTTGAGATATCTGTGACATAAGGCTGACTTCAAATTTAGGCCCTCTCTAAATCTGTTAAAGCTGAAGTTCTCTCTGATACTGCTTCTATTTTTCTTCAGGGAAATGGATAGCAATGGTAAATGCTATATGTGGCCAGAAATAAACACAAGAAATTCAAGATTCGAATTAAAATTCTGAATAATTTTGTTGGAGATATCCTATGCAATGATATAATCAGAACTATACTTTAGGAAGGTTATTTTGGTAGCCTCACAAAGAAAGATCTGAGATGAAAGAAACTACACACAGGGATCAAGCCATTCTGGAGAGCAATTTGGAACTATGCTCAAAAAGTTATCAAACTGTGCATACCCTTTGACCCAGCAGTGTTTCTACTGGGAATATATCCCAAAGAGATCTTAAAGGAGGGAAAGGGCCCCACATGTGCAAGAATGTTTGTGGCAGCCCTTTTTGTAGTGGATAGAAACTGGAAACTGAATAGATGCCCATCAATTGAAGAATGACTGAATAAATTATGGTATATGAATGTCATGGAATATTATTGCTCTGTAAGAAATGACCAGCAGGACGATTTCAGAGAGGCCTGGAGAGGCTTGCATGAACTGATGCTGAGCGAAATGAACAGAACCAGAATACTATATGATGATCGATTCTGATGGACATGGCTCTCTTCAACAATGAAATGTTTCAAATCAGTTCCAATTATTCAGTGAAGAAAGCCATATATACCCAGAGAGAGGGATGTGAAATGTGGACCACAACATTACATTTTCATGCCCTCTATTGTTGTTTGCTTGCATTGTGTTTCCTTTCTCTGATTTTTTTTCTTGTAGATACGATTTTTCTTGCACAAAAATGATGTGTGGAAATATGTATACACATATTCGATTTGTCAAGGATGTTAACATAATTAACATGTAGTGGATATCCTGCCATCTAGGGGAGGGGTGGGGAGTAGGGAGGAAAAATTTGTAACAGAAAGCTTTGTAAGGGTTAATGTTGAAGAATTACCCATACATATGTTTTGCAAATAAAAAGTTTTAATAAAAAAAAGAAACTACACACAGGAAAATCAATTAAAAGTTATTTTGTAATTGTCTAGGGAAGAGGTGATAAGGACTTGAATTATGGAAATGGTTATGTGAATTGAAAGAAAAGGATAGATGAAAGAAATATTATGGGGTTTATAATCTTATTGATTGACCAGGCAACCAATTAATGCTTTTTGTTTTGTTGCTATTTTGGCGAAGGGAAAGAGAGAAAACCCAAGGGTAAATTTGCAATTTAAGATACCTGGTGGTGTCCAAAAATAAACACAAAATGCTAGAGTTTGAGGAAAATTTAGAGAAGAAGTTGACTTGCATTTGGACATAGAGTATTTGAGATGTCTATGGCACATCTAGGTGGAGATGACCAGCAGGCAGTTGATGTGGAACTGGAGTTAGGAAGAAAAATTGAAGCTATATATATATATATATATACACATATTATATACATATGTATATATATATATATACATATATATGTATATGAGATATCTTTGAAGAAATGCTATCTGAATTTAGAGAACAGAGAAAATCATCAAGGAAAAGACTGTAAGTAGAAAAGGGCATGATGATTTTGGGGAGGTGTTTCCCTATATTGGTTTGTAGGAAACAGAAGAGTTTAGAACTTTTGAGTAGTAGAGCAAAAGAGTGAAGAGAAATATTCATATAGTCATATAGACAAATATAACCTAAACCAAAGTAAGTTTTTGTTTTTTTCCTCCAAAATCTGGAAAATCAGATGAATTTAGATAAGAGATATTAATATCTCCATTCTACTACAGCATAAGCAGTGGAGCTACTCAACTAACCCTTTTTCATATTAGTAGGCTAGGTCCCAAAGGGCCCTCATCTCTCCCTCAAACTACTAAAGATAGTTCTTAAAGATTGGGGATATTTTCCCTAATTTTATAGGGCACGATCCTTCACCAATGTGTTCCTACTTCCTCCATGATAGTTGGATGATAATAACTTAGGCATCTAGCTGACAAGAGGAGGCAGTGAAGTCATATCCTAAGTACCTAGGAGATACAGTGGATAGATCGTGGAATTTGGGGTTGGGAAGGCTTAAATTTGTATCCCAGAAACTTACTACCTATATTACCCTTGCTATTACCCTACCTATATTACTCTGTGTCTCAATATCCTCATCTGTAAATAAGGATTTCTCTTCAGAGGTTATTATAAGGATCAAATGAGTTAACATATGTAAAGCATTTTACAAATTTTAAGAGCTATTAAAAGGCTAGGTATTGTTATCGTTTATTTTTATTATATTCATTTAGGTGGGTTAAAAAAATCTCTTTCTCTCCCATGTCCCCTTTAAATCTATGATATATCATCTACACAGTGGAAAGTTGTCTCAAGCTTAGAGAGGTCCTGGTTGCTGGAAGTTCCTTTCCTCCTTCATGAAGTACTTATCCCTTTTTCCTTATGTTTTTGGGCTCCTTATACAGCCTTCCAGATACTTTATCTTAATCTGCTTAATTTGTCATTGGCTTCCAGCACAAACTGCACTGCCGCCAGTCACTTTGTTCTTAGGAAACTGCTAGGATTCAGATGAAATAGTCCAAATATTCTGAAGGTCACAATCAAGATGCCTGTGGAAGACATTGTGAATAAGGACGAGTGATAGCTTCTCAGAGGTTTGATAGAAAAAGATTCTACTATTGACAGATATTTAAATGATCAATTCCAAATCAATTTGATGGTTTTGTACAAGCTCACAGGATATCTGCATTTTCTTTAACAATCAGAATATACTCTTGGTAAAATCTCATCTTGTTTAATCTTGTGGTTATCAAAGTTTTAATTGACCAAAAAATTTTCACATCCAGGCTAGGTTTTTATTTATTTATTCAAAGGATGTGTTCTTCTTCTGTGAAAATATTAGAGTTTCATTATTTTGTTTATTACTTTATATGGAGGCATCATTTTTAAGAGATTGAGCCAATCAATTCCTTTCTTTATACTAGAACAATATGGTATAGTTGATATTTAACATTTATTTAGCTGCTTTCTTCATTTTATAGATGAAGAAACAGGGGAGTAAAAAGGTTAATTAACTTATACAAATTCATATAGATACTAAGCGATAGAACCAGTATTTGAATTCAGGTGAGGTACTCCAAATTCAGTGAGGTACTATGGCATAATAAACTAATTTTCCTCTGAACCTAGATTCAGTTTCTAGCTGAGACCCTAGTTGTGGGACTGTGGACAATTCCTTTAACTTATCAGTGTCATTTTCTTTTTCTGCAAAATGAGTCATGGATAATATGACTTTCAGATATTCTCAGCTTTAAATAAACTCTAAATATGACTTTCCTCCCATGCTTCACATAGCTTCCTTCTTTTAGGACATATTTTTGTTTCTCGTGAGAAGAGAGGTCTGGAAAATTTATCCAAAAGTCCTTGGCTAGTCTGAAAAAGAGAGAGCTTGTCATATGTCTTTAAACTCTTGGCACTTGGAAACACTACAGTTCATATAGCATTCTTTTATTCATTTAAGTCTTGTGGTTAGTTAGGATATTTTTCTTTTTGTACTATAGTAATTTCTCTGGTTACTTAACAATCAACAGAAACCACTTTAATATTTATAGTAGATTTCATTTAAAATGCAAAAGACTTGGATTCCTTTCCTAAGTTTCATTTAATGTTCTCATTGCTCTAATCTGCGTGTATGTGTGAGAGAGAGATAGGTCCACCAGTTATATTAAATTTGAAACATTAAGCATATGTTTATGTCAAATGGATTATTTGTGAAATATCTTGTCATCCCAAATTACCTCCAGAGGTTAAGTTCTGATAATTTTCTTATAAAAAGTATAAAATTTAAATTCAGCATTATGGGACGATTTATTTCAGAATGAATAAAAATGAATAAAAAGTTAAAAGTTTATCTTCTAATAAAACA
The DNA here is from genome assembly GCA_023553655.1 of Myrmecobius fasciatus. Lineage (NCBI taxonomy): Eukaryota > Metazoa > Chordata > Mammalia > Dasyuromorphia > Myrmecobiidae > Myrmecobius > Myrmecobius fasciatus. The sequence goes on along the minus strand of JAJPUD010006652.1, from coordinate 51,195 downwards.
TAATGCTTATGTTTACAATTCAGATATGAAAAATGAATCAAGATTCATTCTAATTTCATGACATCATAACGGATGAGTTTCTAATTTCTTTCTTCCTGTTATACCCCAATAATTTCAATGTTAATTTATATTGCTATTTGCATAAGAGTACAGCTTGCTTAAAGTTTTATAACCATTGAAATTCAAAGAGTTTGCATGTCAGTTTTCATTCTTACTGTCATTGGAGAAGCCATATATTAGATAGTAGTGAATGGGCTTTGCTAAAGTCCTATCAATCTTAAACTGAAGGAAATAAGCTCAGTCACCCATAAAGTGATACTGTCAATCAGAAAATCAGAAAGCAGGATACAAATAACATATGCTTGAAGCATTGTAGAATTCACATATGGTTGACACGCTGAATGATTCATAACTTTTATATCTCTTTTCCCCAGAAAAGGAATAGAGTTTGGATGAATGCTAAATGGCCAAGGTGAATTCTCAATAGTCAGGTTATTACAAGAAACCAAAGGAAAGGAGAAATGCATTTTTCATCAAGTTGAGATTGAGTGAGGCAAGGATAGGTAATTTATCACCATTAAGTTTAAACAAAAAAATACTTGCATTTACTTGTTAAAAAATAAAAATAAAGGATAATTGACAATTAAAAAGTGGGGGAAAAAGATTTTCTAGGAGAAAAATTGCTATAATTGCTGTAAACTTGTATACTAAGTCTCTGTTTCTTTGTCTCTCCCTGTCTCCCTGTCTCTATCTTTCTGTCTCTCTGTCTCTCTCAAAATCTAAGCTACATAATTATTAAATATTTCTCCCATTTTTAATATTAGGTATTAAAATTCAAAGAATAAGTCATTGTATCTTGGGAATTGATTACACTGTGTCATTTTTTGTTTGTTTGGAAGTGAATAATGCAAACAAAATAAAATTGCTTTATTAAAGAATGATTTATTCTTACTGATCCTTTCTGGTTTGTTCTAACTTTGGCCTTACCCTTTAATGCTCCAAAATATATTATTATACATATATATGTATATAAATCACATCTACTATTACATATATGTGTATATTTACATATACATATGTGTATATATGTTTTAAAATAATTACACATTTTGTAAAATTAGAGTTAACAGTTAACAATATAACTAAAAATATTTAGCATGTAAGTACACCTTTGTGAGAGTTTGAGATTAAAAACAAGTTTCAATGAACTATTTTTTTTACTATACTTTAATTCTATTATATTTGAAAATTCTGGCATATCATGAATATATTGTGGTTAATAGTTTAAGTATATTTTGGTTAAAATTTGCTCTTTGGTGATTCAGCATTGATGGAGCATAAAATTATCGTTTATGTGTTCTTTTATTTCAGATAACTGATGACATATGAATCTAACATACATCAGTTTTTGCCATACATGTGGTAGGGGTACAATTGTTTTTTATTTGGGAAAATTCTATATAATACCATGAATTAAAAAGCTATGATATAAATTTAAATCTGTCAAATTAGAAATCAAAATTTAATTGAGTATTTTTTAAAGTGACTATATATCAATAGACCTCACATTCATGAACTTAGCATGGTCAAGAGTCACACAGTTTGATGAAGATGCACAAATATTTTTTGCAATTTGTACCATCAGAGTAAATGAAAACATTGAGAGATCACTTAACCATTTTAGAATTATATGTCTGTATATTAGTCCAAATATAGATTCATTAAATCATCCTTTTTCATATCTCATTTGATAAAAGGTAGAAACTTGTTAATATGGTTTAATAGGGAACATATATTTACCATCTTGCGGTAGGAATAACTACTTTCACAATTAGCAGAGTGTTATTTGGGGAACCTCATAATTATAAAGATCCATCAAGTCCACTACAATTTAGAACTGTCTCTCCACATATATATTCTATGTGAGACACTCTATTCTGAAGAGGCAGAAGAAGTAGATCACTTTTGAAATTATTCTATTTGCTGTAAACAATAACCTACTGACAAACTATATTCAAACCTTTGTATCATAATTATATTAACAAATAACTATCTTTTGCAATAAAAACTAATTCTGACAACTCAAATTTTTAATTGTTTTTCTCTGCTATAGACCAGAACCAGATCCCAATATTCAATTCTATAATTTTATTCCCAGATATAGGAAATTTTGAAATATATTTGAAAAGCTGTTATGTTTGTCTCTTTGCACTTCTACTGTCATAGATTTTTAGATGCTAGGAACAAAGGAGAAATTAGTTCTCCTTGTTTCTGGTTGCTTCTCACTACTTATTAAAATGATCAGTGTTTTTTTCCATCAAATGACTGAAAATACAGCTTTAAGAAAACGTTATCCAAGATATTTTGGATTATATATTTAGATTCTGATTCTTATTTCTTGGAGTAGTCATTAATTATTCAATCTCTTCAACTATAAAGAGATAAGAAAATGAGGTAATAATTTATTGACTAATTTTCATAACAAACTAATATTTCAATGAATTTATTATTTTACCAGTATATATTTTATGTTAATGTAATGAAGAATCCATTCCTTTTCATTTTACATATAAGGAAACCAAAGCAAACAGGGTTCAATGACTTGCCCAGGGTCACACAGCTACTAGGTGTTTGAGGTCACATTTGCACTTTGGAAAATGAGTTTAGGCCTATAGCTTTATCTCTTGTAGCTAACTTACTTTCCCAGTAATAACCATAAACAAGAAAATTCAATAAACATTTAAGTGTCTATTCCATATTAAAGACTGGAGATTCAAAGACAAAATAAAAAACTATCTCATTCCTCAAAGATCTTCTATTCAACTGAGGGAAGGGAAGGAAGATAATATTTATGCAAATAGGTACCTTTGATTTATTCATGTGGGTTAAAGAAAAAAAAATCATAGACCTATAATTAAAATTCACTAGATTTTAATGTTTAACCCTTTTTCCTTCCTCCTTTCTTTTTTTTGCTCCTTTGTTTTTTGTTTCTTTCTTTCCTTCCTTGTTTCCTTTCTCTCTTTGTGTGTCTCAGTTTCTGTAGCTCTGTGACTGTCTCTGTCTCTTTCTCATACCAACAATGCATACTGAACAACCCATATAACATATAAGAATTAATAGCTTTACTTTTTTTATATTTATGTGCCTTTGGTCCATTTATTATTTGGTCCATTTGTCTCTAGTCTGCAATTTTCTCACCTACAAAATAAGAGAGTTGGACCAGGTGACCTATAAAGCCTGTTTCTCAGCTCTGGATCTCTGATCTTACGATCCTTTGTCAGTGAAAAAAAAACCCAAAATCTAAAGATGTATATGATGAAAACAATGGCTTTCTTTGATCTTGAAATATAAGAAAAATAAGTTGTCCTTTTCAGTGTGAAAGTCAGTTCTTTTCTTGTCTGAAAGCAGCTTTTATTCATTTTGATAATCAATAATAGAAATTATGTATTTCTCCATGAGCTGTCTATCATGAATGTTTTAGTCTTTATGTAATAGATGAGGTAATTACTTTCCATGCTCTCAAATCACATGTGAATTTTGTGGCTATTAATCAATTTCCTGCTCCACTGTGAGTAAAATTAGATTATAGACCTAAGCATCCCAGCTTGCATTCATCTTGCATCCTTTAGCACAGTGATCTTTAATTTGGGGGAAGGGTGTTATTAATAAGGAAAATTCCTAGAGGCAACTCCATTGCCAGAGGTGACAAGTGATAGCCCATCATTGCATGTCATTATTGTACCATTCTTGAATAATCAATGCATCATATTCTGGGGGAAACCAGAGAGCTGTGATTATTTGGTGTGTAAAGATAGCAGTATGTCTCGGTTCAAAATGTATTATCTCATATGTTGATTTCTACCCTTTATTTCCCAAGTTTATGAATTGGAATCTTTAGGTATTTATATCAACATAGTAAGCATAGTTAATAGGTTGTCCTTCTATCTCAAAGAGGACCAAAATACTATATCTCATTATGACTGATCAGACCAATATGAGCTTGGAAGGTCCCACCTCAGGTCAGGCACAAATAGTCTATATGAACATTTGGAGTGGAGATGTATAATTAATCAAGGGACTACAAACCATTCTCGGCCACCAAAAGTTTAATGTAATAGGCCAAGTATCACCAATATAACCTAGATTCTGGAATATCTGATATAGAATATCTCAATTCTGAGAAAATAAAAATGCTTTTTATTGTACAATATTTTGACAAAGCTCCTAAACATTTTACAGAGTCCTTGAAAAGAATGCATGATTTGAAGTTCTGTACCCATTCTATTGTTGAATCAATGTAAATTTGGATTAGGAAGACATTTGTCTTCAATTCAAATCCCAGTTATGCTGTATACTACCTATATATTAGTCAAGCCACCTATCTCTCTAGGACTCATTTTTTTTCTTCTGAATAATGAATTAGGACAGATGATCTCTAAATCTATGATCTGATAATATTCCTAAAGCATGAGTCTTGCTAATTTATTCACCTTCTCAGTAACCTCCAGGACCTCCTGTTGTCTTCAGGATCAAATACATTTCTTCTATTTGACATTCAAAAGCCCTCAAAGTGTAACTCCATCCTACTTTTCCAGTCTTATTATACATTTTGTACCTTTCTGCATTCTATGGACCGTACAAATTGACCTTTTTGCTTTTTTCACATTATCAATTGAACCTAGCGCCAGAAGGGTTATAATGCATAGAATTTTAAGGGAAAATCCCACTCAAGTCTGAGATGATGTATTAAGCCCAAGAAGGTATAAACAGAACTGTAATTCAAACAGCTAACCAGTGGAAAAAATCTGGTCATACTTCACTGCATCGTTAGAATTTCAATTAGGCTTGCCCATCTATTCTCACAATGAAGCCAGGATTCAGTCATACATGACTCTTTAAAAATGGACTCTGGCAGGAGGATATACAGGTAGTAATGTATTGTATATGTGATTTAATTGTTTTAAAAGACTGCAGAAAGCAGAGATTTATCAAAGATGATTTTTTTTCAGTGATAGCCAGGGAAATGTGTATTGTTTTAAAGTCTTGAGAACTGTACATCTGCTGAGGGGATCCTGACATCAAGACAAGATCAGATAATATGTGCAGATAAAGAATTTTATTTTTTCTTGCTCTACGAGGAGTATTATTATCATATGATTTTGGTGGAAGGTTGAATGGGCTGTGCAGGAGAACTAGAAGACAATTCAAAGGGGTAAAAACATAAAATGACTTTCAAAAGTCAGTAGGTCATATTTAGAAATGCTATAAAATATATTGATTTGTACTGGATTAAAAATTTCATTGATAAAGGGATGTCCCAGATGAGGATCGTGCAATATGCATAGTCTTTGACAGTTGCCTAGATGATTGAGTGGTTAAATAAGTTTGTCCTAGTCATACAGAGAGTAAGTGTCAAAGACAGGCCAAGTTATCCTGGTTTTATAATCCAGCTTTAGATCCACTACAAAATGTGGAGTGGGGAGGTGGGAAGGGGAATCTAAAAGCTACAATAAGTACCTACATAAAAGGGACCAACAACAATGATGAAGGACATTGAATGAGCACATCTGTGGCTTTGTTCTTCTTTTTGGGACTGAATGAGACTTGCAAATGAGGCTCTTTTTGTATTTTTCTTTTAAAGGCAAGGACAAAAGGTCTGAAAGTATTCACTCTCAGACCCTTTTTGAAAAATGCCATCCTATTCTCTCAGCATCTCCCTAATATTTGTATGCCATAGGAGGAAAAAAAAAACATAATGCTAAGATATTTGAAAATCGAGAAGCAATTTTTTGACTGCATTTAACTACAAGAATTCTTTGTGCTGCTGCAATATTTCTAGGGGAGAAGAGGGCTGTTAAAGCAGACATGTATCATATAGGCTTGTCAATCACATTTAATAGGCAGTGGAGGAAGGTAATCTCTTTCTCTCAATCAGACTCTAGCAGGCTAGTAGACAGAACTCATTACTGTGTAAATGAACCTGCCAAAGTCTTCACACTCTCACCCCACTGGAGGTCACAAAGAATTGACACCAGTTAAAATGCTGGTTAAATGTGGTCAGTGAAGAAATAAGGAGACAGGGTCTTCCTAGAGGTAAAAATGAATAGTCTTGCATCTGGCTATCACCAAAAGATTCAGTAAAGGATGGAGAGAATTTTTTTTTCTGTCTTTTTACATTATTATGAAGAAGTGCAATATTCAATCATCCTTTTATAAATGTGAAATTAAATTAAAACCATAAGTTAGATGTAATCAATTATTACCTACATTATTATTATCTACAAATAAAAGACTAAAAAACCTGAGTATGGAATAAGAAGAGTTTATTTTATGTTTGGTTTCATCCAGTGATCACAAATAAGGCAAGAATAATTCTGGGAAGTAGATAGTAGAGAAGACTAGAATCCTGGATCAGGAGTAAGGAAGAACTGAACTGAAATCTAGCCACTAGCTGTGTGACTCTGAAAAAATCACTTAATCTCTGTCTCAATTTCTTCAACTATAGAATAGGAATAACAGAATCTATTTTCAAGGTTTTTATGAAGCTCAAATGAGATAATCTTTGTAAAATGGTTAGGATAGGGCCTTGAATAGAATAGATGTGATATAAATGATTATTTCCTTTTCCTTGGGAAATGGATTCCCCTCTTTTGTTTCCCAAAGCATTGAAGCTCAATTAGGACTCTATCATGATTCTTTACCATCATTTCTTTCTAATAAACCACATGAAGAGGTGAGTTTAAGTATAAAAGACATACACTTCACATAAATGAAGCATGGAGAATTCCCAGTGCATGAATTCCCTCTGGCAAATTATAATGTACTCCACCATTTATAAGCAGACAGCTAAGTAGTACAATGCATAGAAAATTAGTAGTGTTAGAATGCAAAGCTTAGAGTAATGACTTTGAAGTACAGCTTGAACCTTGCCCAAGACACTTAATAAATTTGTGACCCTAAGCAAGTCATTAAAATTTCTTGGGGTCTCAATTTCTTCATTAAAATGAGGTTGGACTCAGGGGCCTCTGAAAACCTTTCTAGATCTAAATCTATTATTCCATGTTTTAGTAGATAAGACCTGGGAAGTTTTTTGAGGTAATAATAATAATAAAAACATTAGCATTGGTATAAATAGCATTTATACAGGGTGGGTTTTAGTTTTTTTTTTTTTTTTTTTTTTTTTTTTTTTTGTTTTTTTT
>JAJPUD010006652.1:582-32809 GCA_023553655.1 Myrmecobius fasciatus | reverse complement strand
AAAAAAAAAAAAAAAAAAAAAAAAAAAAAAAAAAAAAAAGAAATGTATGAACTTTCTTCACTTTTCATTTAAGATGATTATATAAAACAAATATATAAAGTAACATGATTATATAAAATAGATGACTGCCAGTGATGTTTCATTAGCTAAAAAGTAAAGCAACAGAAAGTTTTCCAAGTCATTTCAAATCTTCTATCTTCAGTTACTTAAAAATGTCCCCATTTCACTCCCTTCTCTGTTAACTGTTTTTTTTTAAGATGGCTATAATATAAATATAGTAAAATTGGATTTTTACTCATTTTCAATCTTATGTATCATTTCACAGGCATTTATTCTGCAGACACATAAAAAACAGTGATAAGTTCCCAAGTTATTCTTTGGTACATTATTTTAGGATTATATACAAAGAGCTTGAAGATCATAAAGAGTAAAGGATGTTTTAAGTCATTTAAAAAAAAATTTCCTCATTTGTAAATCAGGAAATTGAGGCCAAAGAATGTCCAGGGGCACACAGATAAATAATATAATTACTAAATCACTAATTATATGATTACTAAATATGATATTCAGGACTCACTGAAATTGAATAATGAGACCTAGTGAGGAAAGAGGAAAAGTAAAGTCTGAAGCACTAGGTTTAAAATTTATATTTATGTAACTCACTTAACACTCTAGAATTTCAGTTCCCTCATTTGTAAAAAGGGAGATACTAGTAATTTAATGGGCTATCTCATGGCTGTTTTGTTGCAGTATCATATGTACTAAATGTGAGTTATGGTTGAACAGCAAATGGAATGCCAATATTTGAATCCCCTCCTTAGGGAAATTATTTTCAGTTATGACCTTTAAGAAGCTGTGTTTGAAAATGAAGGAATAATATCAAATATAAGCAGCTGTTTAGATTTCTATGATAACTCATCATTGATTTCACAGTATAAAAAATTACTATCAATGGGGTCATTCCTCCGGTGCATTTTCTTAAAGACACAGTAGAAAATTTTGCTTATTGAACAAAATGTTCAGCCAAAATAATTCAATTTAATAAATATCTTACAAAGCTGGGTTTTACTTAGTGGTAACATTTTGACATTACTTCTACAGAACCAGGGTGTTCAACTTTTTTCAGGAAAAGGGAAAGTTTTGAGAACAAAGAACCTTTTTGTTCATTCCAGCTACTGCTTCTTGGCTTAGAGTAAAAATCTTATTTTTTTTTTATTGCCCTTGGTTTGATGATGTCGTGTGATGCAAGTATCAAGTAGAGTGAAAACGATGGGGTGGGGTAGGGGAAGAGTCTTAACCCTTGTATGACTAGGTTTTTTTGTTTAGCCACATCTTTGGAATTGTGATTTCATCTGAATGGAGAAATCTCAGAAAGGAAACAATTCTATCAATTGTTTGGTACCAATACAGATAAACACATATTCTGCTATTTATAGATTGAGAAGGTTGTCTGCATTTAACTGAGTAGGGTCTAGAGTCTAGAGTCACATGGCTTATATATATCAGAATCTAGACTTGAACCCATATTTCTTCAAATTTTAGAGTATTCATTGTATCACACTGCCTCTTATAACACAAATAACATTCTTTTCTTTTCTCTTTCTGTCTATTTCTCTGTCTCTCTGTGTCTTTCTGTCTATCTATCTGACTCTCTATTTTAAGAGAGGCACTCTGGTATAGAAAAATCCTGGGGATCTGAGTGTTTAAGCTGTGTCTCTAATACATACTTACTCTGTGATTTCAGACAAATCACTCTATCTCTGAGTTCTATGGGCAAGTCTAATGCTTTAAAATGCACAAAATTGTCAGCTAGAATGATGTTAGATCCTGGGCAAGTCATTTACCTGTAATTGCCTTGTTAAAAAAAATCAAACAAATAAATTTCACAGGGACACTCACTTGAATTGAGGAAATTTCCTTAAGATTTCCCTATATCCCTTTTAAAAATGATAAATGTTTAGTTTTAAAACTTTAAGTTTTCATTTCTTTACTTTGGTGAATAAAAAACCCACATCTTTCATGATAGTGACTTCAATAAATATTTGCTTATAAATAGGATACGAAGAAACAATGATTGAACTTTTTATTTTATTGTGAAAGGAAGTTCTCAAGTGAGGTTGCTCCTTCTACTACTATAGTGAGCACCTCTGCAAATTATATTTTAAAGTAAGTTCTCTTGGTACTCTCAAACTTTAAGAAAAATTTTAAAACATGTAAAATAAAATTCCACTGGTGCCTACTATAATGGAATGTATTGTGCATACCTATGACCATTGGACCATTGACCTATTACAAATATCCTGTGATATCATTAATTTGATGGAAATTTATAGTAACTGTGAAAGAATAGTAGGGCATTATCAAATTGCAGATTGATAAGAATTTTCTGCCAAAGAAATGCTGTTAGACTTTGTAAATGACTCTTTAAAATTTGGATTCTAATAGAAATTTCATTTTAATTAAATATAGGGGGAATTACAGATGCTGTTGGTTTGGGCCACTTATCTAAACAAGATATCCTTCATTAAAATCTGCTTTTCATGAATTCTTATGGAGTGGAATGACACTGGCTACTAAAAATGCCAATGGAATGCTTACTCTGACAAAGACTAACAAGATTAAAAGCCTTTTTGGATACGTAGGCAACAGAAAACTACCATAATTTGCCATTCAAAGGCCAATCTGTCAAATTTCAGAGAATTTTATTGATACTTTTAGGGTCATAGTATTGACAATGGGAAGGAATTTTAAAGATAATCTACTCATCATACTCATTTTATAGGTGATGAAACTGAGACCTACAGAAATGAAATTACTTGGAAATATTTTGGATGTTAGATTTAAATCTGAAAGAGATTATCAGGGCTGTCAATATCAATAAATGAATGTTTAATTATTGCTTACCAAGTTTGATTAACCAGTTTAGGAAACTAAGATTTAAACTGAGTTAAGGGACTTGACCAAGGTGATAAATGTTGGAAATATCAAAATCAGGTTTACAGTTCAAGGAGAATGACCTAATCCATGATATAATTATGTTACAGAGATAGAGGATAAAGAGATTTTAGAATGAGAAGTGAAAAGCACATTTATATAATGCTTTATATATTGTAAAGTTCATAACATAACAATATTCCACTTGATCCTAACAATCCTGTGATTTTAGTACTATAAATGTTATTAATATCATTCCAACTTTATAGGAAATTGAGGCATGGACAAGAGATTAAGTGAGTTGTCCAAATTCATACAGCAATTATGTCAGAGATGGGATATCAATCCTGGTTTTCCTGTGCTAATTTTATTACTCTTTCCTCTATTAGGGGATTTTGAGCATGTAATGAGACATTTTGCACAATGTTTTAAAATAAAAAATGCTAATTATGGCTTCCCACTAATACCCCTTTTATGAGTGCACCTTGATTACTTTAGTTATCTTTGAAAGTAATATCACTTATTCTTATAGGAATATATTCCACTACCTATAGCACATAGTTAAATAATTATTAGATGATGTATATCTAATCTTGAATTTGTTATTAAAGAAAATCTCATACTGCTCCTTTGTGAATTGAGCCTTAGTTTTCTTTTTTGTCAGCTTAAGGGTTTGGATTAACTGGACTCAAACCTTTCTACCGCTACATCTTTAATTCTACGATTGTCAAATACTAAGATAACTATTAGCTCTAGTTTTTTTTTTTTCAAACCTCTAGCTTGATTCTTTTGGATGGTGGAAGGAAACACTAAAACAAAGTATAGGATGTATTTTTGCATGAAAATCAGCTGGTAGTATAGATCCATTGATGTTGAGGATTGCACCTACTAGATTTTTCATTGGATGATAAATATGGATTAAGTGATTTTCAAAGGAGAAGCTACTGAGTGTTGGGAATAGAGAAAGAACCTGGGAGTGGCAATGGGGAACAAGCAGTATTTCAATTTTCCCACTAAGACTAGTGAATTGAGGGATATAAGGAAAAGTGACACCAGTGACACAGTAAAGCATGACCAAAAATGAGCAAGGTCTCAGTGAGTGCAAGATGGAATGAATGAAAAGGAATAAGGGTGACGATGAAAATGGAACAATAATATATCATTTCAGTATGGTGAATACCCCTTCTACAACTTACTAGATGGCTATTTGGGGATATGGAGGCAAAAATCTATCAATTTGGAGCCAACTTGATGGTGCACATCTCCGAATTTTGCCAGGTTGATTTTCACACAATGGATACATCATCAGTCAGGGTCCATACTCAATTCCCTTTATTCTTGCTAGATCTTGACAAAATTTGAGCTCCTCCAGCAAAACATTTGCAGACTAAAGGTCACCTATATGCTGCATGGGCATCAGAATTAAATTTTATTGGAAGATATAGTATATTTACTGATGAATGGTTCCCAAAGGATCATAGATTTAACAATAGAAGATGTTATAGAGGTGAAATAGTGTGATACATTTAAATTCAAAGATGAAAAACTTATGCCCAATGAAGTTAAATGGATTATTCCAGAAATACCAACAATTCCTTTGGAGTTAGAGGACCTGGCTTCAAATACCAATCTCAATACTCCCTGCATGGCCATGAGAAAGTGACAACTTCAATTTCTTCAGTGGCAAAATGAGGGATTTTGACTATATGGATTGTGAGATTCCTTCCAGCTCTATATGTTTGAACCCAAATTTACCAAGTTTTCAGAAACTTGTTTTTTTTTTTTTGAGAGCTTCTTAAAATTCAGAGTAACTATCATTTTTCATAGACTGTATAAAATTTTTTGAACACTTATTATTACTTCTATTAGTAGATGCATTTTCCAGCTTATATATTTTAAGAAAACTATTTTATTGTAGTCATTATATCTTATACACATTATGTTTTATTTTATTCATTAGTTGTATTCATTATTTTGCTAAATGCAATTCATTATATTGTTAGATGGTAAACTGTTTCTATTTTTCTCAATATTTGTCTTATATAAATAGCAAATAACCATATTTTGAGAAATTTTAGAAGAATCTTGAAAATGTGGAATTAATAAATTTGAAGGGGAATAACTACTAATAAAAAACGATCTTTGTTTATTTAAGTTCTAGTGAAGAAATCTATTTGGCATTTATTCCATGAACTAGTCCAGTTTGGAGGGGCAGATGCAGTGAAAACTGGCTTATGTGCTAATGGAATGAAATAATATGAAGAATGGAGTATAGGTTCCAGGGAGCTTCCATAGTTTTAAGAATAAATGCACAGTTCAGCACAGTTCAGTTCAACTCATTCAATTAAAATTTTTAATGGCATTTAATTTTTTCCAATTATAAATAAAGATAATTTTTAACAATTTTATAAGATTTTTGAGGTCCAATTTTTCTCCCTACCTTTCTCTTCTCCTTCCTCCCCAAGATGGCAAGCAAACTCATATACGTTATACATGTATAATTATGTAAATCATTTTCCCAGATTAGTTATGTTGTGAAAGAAAAAGAAATGTGAAAACAACAACTACCACAACAGAGAAAATAAAAATAGTATGCATTGATCTGTATTCAGATTTCAAAAATTCTTTTCTTTGGATGTGAATAGCATTTTCCATCATGAGTATTTTGGAATTGCCATAGACTATTACATAGCTGAGAAGAGCTGTCTATCATAATTGATCATCTAACAATGCTGTTCTTACTGTGTACAGTGTTCTCCTGGATCTCCTCTTTTTCCTCAGCATCAGTTCATGTAATACTTTCCACATTTTTCTAAAATCTGCTTTCTCATCCTTTCTTGAAGAACAATGATATTCCATTACATCCAACTAACATTTCCAACCCTTTGCCATGACAAAAACTACTATAAATATTGTTGTACATGTAGATCCTTTCCCCTTTTTTATGATCCCTTTGGTATACAGAAAAATGTAATGCACAGTTTGCATTAGTGTCTCAATTTTCCTACATCTTTTCCAAATTTGCATGTCTCTAATCAACAATGATATAGAACATTTTTATATAACTATAGATTGCTCTTATTTCTTCATCTGAAAAAGCCTTTTCATATCATTTGACCATTTATGAATTGGGGAATGGCATGTTTTTGACTTAGTTCTTTATGTATTTGAAAAATTAGACCTTTATCAGAGATAAAAAGACTGTTTCCTATCTTTTTGCTTTCTTCCTAAACTTGGCTGCATTGGTTTTGTTTTTTATACAAAGCTTTTTAATTTAATACAGTAATTTTTTTATTAAAACTTTTTATTTACAAAACATATGAATGATTTTTCTACATTGATATTTGCAAAAAACTTTTTTTTGTTCCAAGATTTTCCCCTCCTCCCCCCCCCAACCCTAGAAGACAGGTAATCTAATACATGCTAAATATGATAAATTACCTGACAAATCCAATATATGTATACATATTTACACAATTATCTTACTGCATAAGAAACATCAGATCTAGAAAGAGAAGAAAAAAAAAAAAACAACCGAAGAAGGAAAACAAAATGCATGGAAATATTCACAGAAAGCGTTAAAATGCTGTGCTGTGGTCCACACTCAGTTCCCACAGTCCTCTCTCTGGATGTAAATGACTATCTTCATCACTGAACAATAGGAACTGATTTGAATCATAACATTGTTGAAGAGAACCATGTCCATTAGAATTGATCATCATATAGTTTTGTTGCTGTGTATAATGTTCTCCTGGTTCTGCTGATTTCACTCAGCATCAGTTCATGCAAGTCTCCCCAGGTCTCTCTAAAATCATGCTGCTGGTGGTTTCTTACAAAACAATAATATTCCATAACATCCATATATCATAATTTATTCAGCCATTCTCCAATTGATGGGCATCCATTCAGTTTCCAGTTTCTTGCCACTACAAAAAGGGCTGCCACAAACATTTTTGCACATGTGGGTCCCTTTCCCTCCTTTAAAATCTCTTTGGGATATAGGCCCAGTAGAAACACTGCTGGGTCAAATGGTATGCACAGTTTGATAACTTTTTGAGCATAGCTCCAAATTGCTCTCCAGAATGGTTGGATCCGTTCACAGTTCCACCAACAATGTATCAGTGTCCCAGTTTTCCCACATCCCCTCCAACAGTTATCATTGTCATTTCCTGTCATTTTAGCCAATCTGACAGGTGTGTAGTGGTATCTCAGAGTTGTCTTAATTTGCATTTCTCTGATCAATAGTGATTTGGAGCACCTTTTCATGTGACTAGAAATAGTTTCAATTTCTCCGTCTGAAAATTGTCTGTTCATATCTTTTGACCATTTATAAATTGGAGAATGGCTTGAATTCTTATATATTTGAGTCAATTCTCGATATGTTTTAGAAATGAGGCCTTTATCAGAACCTTTGGATGTGAAAATATTTTCCCAGTTTACTGCTACCCTTCTAATCTTGTCTGCATTCATTTTGTTTGTACAAAAACTTTTTAACTTGATATAGTCAAACACCTATTTTGTGATTAATGATGACCTCTAGTTCTTCTTTGGTCACAAATTCCTTCCCCCTCCACAGGTCTGAGAGGTAAACCATCCTACATTGTTCTAATTTGTTTATAATATCATTCTTTATGCCTAGATCATGAATCCATTTTGACCTCATCTTGGTATATGGTGCTAGGTGTGGGTCAATGCCTAAGTTCTTCCATACTAGTTTCCAATTATCCCAGCAGTTTTTGTCAAATAGTGAGTTTTTATCCCCAAAACTGGAGTCTTTGGATTTATCAAAAACTAGATTACTATTGTCATTGAGTATTTTGTCCTGTGAACCTAACCTATTCCACTGATCCACTACTCTATTTCTTAGCCAGTACCAAATGGTTTTGGTGACCACTGCTTCATAATATAGTTTTAGATCTGGTACAGCCACCTTCATTTGCATTTTTTTCATTAATTCCCTTGAAATTCTTGATCTTTTGTTTTTCCCAATGAATTTTGTTGTTATTTGTTCTAGGTCAGTTAAATAATTTCTTGGGAGTCTGATTGGTATAGAACTAAATAAATATATTAGTTTAGGTAGTATTGACATCTTTATTATATTCGCTCAACCTATTCAAGAGCACTTGATGTTTTTCCAATTGTTTAGATCTGACTTTATTTGTGTCGAGAGTGTTTTGTAGTTTTGCTCATATAGATCCTGACTTTCCCTTGCAGATATATTCCCCAATATTTTATACTATCAATAGTTATTTTGAATGGAATTTCTCTTTGTATCTCTTGCGGTTGTATTTTGTGGGTGATGTATAAAAATGCTGATGATTCATGTGGATTTGTTCTGTATCCTACAACTTTGCTAAAGTTGTGGATTAATTCTAATAGTTTTTTAGTTGATTCTCTAGGGTTCTCTAAGTAGACCATCATATCATCTGCAAAGAGTGATAATTTGGTTTCCTCATGACATACTCTAATTCCTTTAATCACTTTTTCTTGTCATTGCCAAATCTGGTATTTCTAATACAATATTGAATAGTAATGGTGATAGTGGGCAACCTTGTTTCACCCCTGATCTTATTGGGAATGGTTCCAGTTTATCCCCATTACATATGATGCTAGCTGATGGTTTTAAATAGATGCTCCTGACTATTTTAAGGAAAAGTCCATTAATTCCTATACTCGCTAGTGTTTTTAATAGGAATGGATGTTGGATTTTATCAAATGCTTTTTCTGTATCTATTGAGATTATCATATTTTTTTTGTTAATTTGGTTATTAATATAGTCAATTATGTTAATAGTTTTCCTAATATTGAACCAACCCTACATTCCTGGTACAAATCCTACTTGGTCATGGTGTAATACAATAAAAATTAAAAATTTCACATTTCATAATACTTTCTATCTCTTGTTTGATCATAATATCTTTCCTTCTCCATAGATCTGACAGATAAACTATTCTTGCTCTCCAAATTGCTTATGTTATCATGCTTTATGTCCATATTTGTACCCATTTTGACCTTATTTTGGTATATGGTGTGATATATTGGTTTACATCTACTTTCTGCCACAGTTTCCCAGTTTTCCTAGTGGTTCTTTTCAAATAGGAAATTCTTATGCCAGAAGCTTGAATCCAGATTTATTAAACACTAATTTCTCAAATGATAAATTAATTTATGATTAGTAAACCATACACTAACTGGTAGATTAATTATTATCATTATAGTCATTTACTACTGTATTGTTTTCCAATCGATTCCACTGATCAAGCATTCCACTTTTTAGCCAGTATCAAAATAGTTCCTGCTTTATAAAACTTTTATAGCTGGTATTGCTAGTCCATTTTCTTTTGCATTTTTTCTATTAATTCAATTGATATGCTTTACCTTTTGTTCTTCCAGATGAGTTTTGTTATTTTTTTTCTAGTTCTAAAAGTTTTTGGCAGTTTGATTTGTAAGGGACTAAATAAACAAATCAATAGGTAGAATTGCCATTTTTATCTTTAATTTGGCCTATTGATGAACAATTGACATTTTTCCAGTTTCTTGGATCAGTTTCTTGTGAAAAGTGTTTTGTAATTGTTTTACATGGTGTCTGGGCTTTTTTTAGCAGGCAGACTTTTAAGTATTTTATATAGTCTATATATTTGAAATAGATTATTTCTTTTTATCACATGCTGCTGGGCTTTATTGGTAAGTTATAGAAATGCTGATGATTTGTGTGGGTTTATTTTATACCCTGCAAATTTTCTAAAATTGTTAATTGTTTCTAGTAGTTTTTCAGTTGATTCTCTAGAATTCATGACTTTTAGTTTTTTGTTGTTATATATCTATTTCCAATTTTATAGTTATTGTCTATATTGCTTTCTAATTTTTATCTTATTTTCTTTACACTGATCCATATACATCTTACCAAGCATCTCTGTATTCTTCATATTCCTTTTTCCATACAATGTAGTTACAGTATGTTTGATTCACATGCCATAGTTAGTTTGGATATTCATTAATTAACTTAAATCTTCCAGTGCTTTGCTAATTCAAGAAAAACTGCTGATATGAACATTTTGGTGTGTTTGGAAACAATATTTTTATCTTTAATTCTCTTGAAATATATAACCATATATTTCATATATACCTCATTATAAGAATATATGATATCTAGTATAGTGATATCTCTGGGTCCAAAGACATTGACATTTTAGTTATTTTCTGCATATTATTTAGAATTCCATTAAAAACATAGTAATCTATCTATCTTTCCATAATTTCTCCCACATATATCTAAATGTTTTCAGATAAAAGTAATGTCCATCTCCCCTGTGTTGTAATTGTAAATTTGATTTCTTTAAATCCCATTACAGGCCTCTGTGTTATTAATTTTCATTTGGTTTATCATTCTATGCTGTCTATATTATTTGGATCCTGATGAATATACCAGCTGTCCCTGTTAGCTTCCCATGATTTGCAGATTTAATAACCTAGTCTGGTTTAAATTTCCACTAATGTCAAAGAATCAAAGAATTATGTTAGGACCTGTATTAGAGACCATACATTCTGACATGTACTTGTCATATGGATTCCTGGTATCATTCAACAGCCATGAGTTCATCTAATCTTTGCTTAGAGAGCTTCACTGAGAGATATAACCTACCATATCCTAAAATCATCCATTTCAATTCTAGGTAGTCTAATTGTGAGGAAATAATCTTGACATCTAGAAGTAATCAATCAAGCCATAGGAATAAATAAAAATAATTATGTGATGACTATTTTGTCAGTCATTCTGCCAAAATGTACATACAAAGCAGGAGCAAAAACAAATCCTGCTCTCAAAGAGATAGCATTTTAAATTTATTCCACAGGCTAAGATGGCCAGTTCCTTTACTACTTTACTACTAAACAAAATTGTTTGCCATCCTTGGGATTTTGAGGTCAGCACTGAAAATTGCATAACTACATTTTTTCTTTTCTTTTTATTTATCATGATTTTACCTTAGACTTCCAAGAAAGTCACTTTGAGTTTTAGTATTTAGAAGTTTTATTGTTTTCCTCTTGTGACTGACACATAATCATTCCTTCTTTTTTAGAACAAAATGTTTTTTTTTTATTTAACTAAGATCAGATTTATAAAAACCAACACTAACATAATTAGAAATAAAGTTTAAGCTTAGAAATGGGTGACAGTTCATCCTTTTGATGTGAGGAAGGGGAAGAGGAAGAGGATTCATTTTGTGAAAGAAATATAAAATCATGGTAAAGTATGACTATCTCACTAGATGTAATATTGATTGTAATGTATCCAAATTTGTCACAACTTAGCAAACATGAGTGAAATTCAAAAGAAAATTACTCACTGATAAATTATATATTACCTACATACTCACTGACTAGTGAAATACTCTTGAATGTTATAGTCTCTGTATTGAAATACTGAGTCCCTAATATGCAGCTGGAATTGTTAGGATTCACTTTTATACAGATAAGGAAAAACAATGCAACAGACAGAATGAGAGCTTTAGCTGTGACCACTCTAGCCTTTTCCCTAGGTATCAGTTTTATTGTTTTCTGAAATAAATATGACATGGTTCTTTGGTTTTCTCCAATAATGTCATTCTTGAGTGGGAAGTATATTGAAATGTTCAAGAAATGTGTTGTTCACTCAGATACCTGAACACCTGGTATTACTGCCAGAAGAATCACAGAAACAATATCTGGCATTGAAAAGTGCCACATAGGTTAACACCTCTTTTGTGTGAGCTAAGTGAACAAAATCAAATCCAATCTAATTTGGAGAAAGATGAAATTAAGCTCCCTTGCTTTTAACAACAGGATGAGATTATTAGTCAAATCACTGATGCATTGCCTGGAATTAATGCTGTGACAACATAGCCCTTTGTAAGATTATAGCATGAGAACTACCATGTTGACCCATGTAAGTGCTCCATTTAATCAATTTTTCTCTTTCTGACCCTCAGGAACCTCAAGTAGCATTTGTATAAAAAAGCGTAGTAGTTTCTTTCAATCACATATTCCTCAGACAACTGAATGTATTCAGAATATACTTATTTTTTCCAAAACATTGAAAGAAATTTATTTAAATGGTTTTTTTTAAATCATAATGAATTCATACAATAATATATATACATACATACACATATACTTATAGATTCATACATGCATATCTGTGTTTGCATAAATATACACACATATGCAGTTTACAAAGCATTTTACTTGGGTATCTCAGTAAAGAGAAACACTTCTAAACTCAATAAGACAGAATCATTGAACACAGAATTGTCACTTAAGAAATTATCTCATCCAGGCTGCAGCTCAATAACAATTCCCTCTATATCATTTCTATCCAGTTTTTACTTGAAGACCTCTAATGAGGGCAGACCTCCCTTTGTAGCCATTTCTTCTTCTGGATACATATAATTTTGGGGATTTTTTTCCCTCTTATAATAAATCATCTACCTATCGACAATATCCACCCATTATTACTGTCTATGCTTTGGACCCAAACAGAACAAGCTAATCTTCCATTTATTGTAATAATCTTTCAAATGCTTTTCATTTCTCCTAAATATTTTTTGCAGGTCCCTCATTTTCTGGGGATCATCATTTCTTCTGGACACCAGCTTTATTTCTTTTCCCTTCCCCACACCATATAATTTAAGGGGAAATGTTAAGGCATATTTGGTATTATTCATGCTGATGTGCATAGCTGGTTAGTACAGTAACAGATGCTGAGGCTGACAAGGAGAACCTGCTTTCAACATGTCACTCTGTGTAATTACCCATGTCAGTCTAACCTATTATGCCACATACAGATTTTCTTAGGAAAGGACAATATCAAAAAGAATATGTTGATAATAAATTTGTATCATATATGATGCTCTGGATGAATGTTGATAGCACTGTATGAATAACTTATCTCTACATTTCTTTGTGTCACTGCCTCTCATATTGTATATTTCCTTCTGTTCCATCTACCAACATAATTTTCTGTCTGGATTTAAATTACCTCTAATTAGAGGATGCTACAGTCCTTCTTGTTATCATCAAATATCCTCATATAGAATAAGAAATTAACATGATTGGGGATTGTTCTGTGTCAGATTTCTGCCTTTGAAAATGGCGGATAATTGGTCATGTCTGCATGAATTATCCCTTCTTGGAGTTTTCTGTTTACGTTAATGAATCTGTCTTCTGTAACATTAATTTTTGCATGGATCTTTTTTTCCCCATCAGCAACATTCAGCACATAATTTAGAATGAGAAATGCAGGCTATTTAATTTATAACTATTTGGTATAGGATGCTACAGAGGGCAGCTTTGGAAAGTAAGATCAAACAAGTAAAGGTTTCAGAAAGTGAATTAGAATCAAAAGACTAGAACTCATTTTGCTTCCACTTTTTCTATGAGATCAAGAAAATTGCTCTCAATAGTTCTCAAGTTCCTGTCTTTTGAGTTTTCATCAAAATTTGTTGTTGAATCTCTCTCTCTCTCTCCTCTCATATATATATATATATATTTACATATTTGTGTGTAATATATGTATATGCGTGTACACATGCAAATACCCACCCACACATATATGTATATATACATATACATATATATACTGTGTGTATATGTATATATGTATACATTGACATTTGTAATTATGTGTACACAGACATTCATATATACATACATATGATAGATACATAGAATCACAAACTAGCATATTGCATGTATGTTATGAATAGATATATGCATATCTACACATGAATACATATCCATACTCACAATTTCACAGACCCTAGGCTAAGAACACCTGCTGATTGGTGAATCATAATGGAGATGTAGAGGAAGCATACTCCCTGATGGGCTTGAAAGCTACTGTCTCAGATTAGGGATTTCTATTCTTTTTTTCTTCACTGTTATTTATTTCTCTCAAAGTGATGCTGACTTTACATTACTTTACCAAATTCAAGAACCAGTTCTTTGACTTTTTTTGTCATGTGTGATTTTGAATCCCAGAGCATATACCACTTTCTCATTTTCCTTCTAAAATTAAATTCCACTGACCCCCAAGTTAGCAAATCCTTGCCCATTGGAAATATTAATTTCATTCCATACTGCTGACATAAAACAATCTCTTACTCCTGTGAAAAGCTTTAATAGATGAAATGGCTTATGTGGCTTAGTAATGTGCCAGTTGCTTTATTTAAATGCTGACATCCTGCCAACATGCTGAAGATGGAAACCTATTTTTCGAGTATAATTGATCTTGGATAGGGTCAAACAATTTATTTCATTTCAATATGATGCTATATTAACTTGTTAATGTGTCCACATTGTATAAACAAACAACTGAATAGGTTGTTTATGTTCCTAAATTGATGTGTTAATGGAATTCCCCCATCATGGCTCCACTGAATAAATCCTTTAGTGCTTATTCCCCAGAAATCCCGTGGGCATAGAAACCATGTTCTCTCTTGGTTGACAGTTTAGGCATGTTAAAAATAATGGAGCTATTGAGTCTTTTTCTTTACATATTGACCTTCTGTTACCAAATTTCCAAGCCCCTCAGCTGAAAATGTTCATCACTGAAAATAAGCTTAAAGGTTATGCATACTCTACATGGAGTGCAGGCACCTGTTTCAACAAGATTTGAGCAAATTAAGGAAATTCAACAACATTTAAAAAAAAAGAAGGTTGACTTCTTTTATGCAAATGACATGAACTTGGGTACCACAGGGTTTTATTTCATATAGAAATTTAATAAGACCTTTGGTATTGACAGAAATATTTTCTCCAACATTAAGGAGGAAATGAGAATAAACCACATTGTGTTGAATAGTAACACTATTAATTTAGTTATTTATGCGTCTATTTACCTTTAGATATCTTTGAGGCTTAATTCCTCCCTTTTGAACTTGCTGAATCATGTTCTCCCAGTGTCTAAATTAATCCCCAACTGGAGGTTAAGCAATTGTGAAAGCACATTTGTGCTTTCATTAGCATCCTATTGAGGGCAATGGTGCTATCAAAATAAAGGTAACTATCCCTCTTAATAAATTGAATTTATTCTCATACTTTCTTAGATATAACAACTGTAATGGGTAATTGAAGAAAGGGTTGGCAATCTGTACCATTGGAATTTACAATAAAGTGAGTATAATATTCAGGAAAACATTATCAGAAATAAAGACTGGCTAGAGGGAGTTCTGATTAAACACTCAAAATAAAGCTATATTTCATGTCACTTCTTGATTATGTGCTATCCTTTGCAATCTGATACAACCTACTCATGTCCACTATCCAAGGATTTTTGGGGTCCCCGAATAAATGAAACTTTAAAAGTTTAGTATTTTATGATTCAGATTTACTAGAGAATACCATTGCTGAATAAGCAAAGAGCAGTTTGAGGTCATTAAAAACATTGTACTTTTCCCCAAATTCAATTCAGTCCATTTTCCTCCCCCTACTTAAGACTGAATCCGAGTTCATTCTACATCTTCATTGACTTAATACTTAAGTTTTCAAATGTTGTATTAATTCAATGGTTTACCTTTTCTTTGCTTTGCAATATGCATTATGGTCCACATTATATGACTTTGGGCACAGTCCTGGGGCTTAGCTCCTCATATATAAATGGAGTCTAAGTAGTGTGTTGGATAACAGCTGGTCCCAGAGTCAGGAAAACCTGAGTTCAAATATAGCCTCAGAAATTAGCTTTATGATCTCGGGCAAGTCACTTAATCCTGTTCTGTCAGTGAACTGAAGAAGGAAATGGAAAATCACTTCAATATCTCTGCCAAAAAAAAAAAATCTCAAATGGACTCAAAAAAAATCAGACATGACTGAACAGCAACAGCAACAATAAGGTCCTTTCCAACTCCAAACTACAAAATAACATACAACCTTGGGAAGTTCCTTGACTGCTTTAGTTTTAAGTTTTGTTGGAATGATAAAGGAGTTAGATTAGATTACCCTTGAGGTATCTTACAGCTCTAAATCAATAATCTTATGATGTTATATATTGAGAGACAACAGCTTATTGTCTTACAAAATAGTAAACGGCCTAAAGGAAGTCCTCCAACAAGAAAAAAAAATTAGGACCTATGAACCCTAAAGGAGAAGAATAGACCACCTTGTTTCACATATTATCTCCTGAGTCCTGTGTCATATTTGGACAGAGTGCCAAAGGGTAGCCACTAACTAAAGCTCACCTACTACTTTAGGATTTCAATTTAGGCATTATTTTTTTAATAATGCCTTTGTATTTTCAAAATACATGCAAAAATTTTCAACATTTATTCACCCTCGTAAAACTTTTGTGTTCTGAATTTTTCTCCCTCCCTTTCCCCACCCCCTGTTCTACACAGCAAGTAATCCAATATAGATTAAATATGTGCAATCCTTCTAAACATATATTTCCACACTTCTCATGCTGCACATGAAAAATCAGATTTAAAAGGGGAAAAATTAGAAAGAAAGAAAAAAAAAAAACAAACAAGCAAACAACCATCATAAGTCTATTGGAATTGGCCTGAAACACTTCATTGTTGAAACAAGTCATCAGAGTTTGATCATCACATAATCTTGTTATTATGTTCAATGTTCTCTTGGTTCAACTCACTTCTCTTGGTATCAGTTCATGTAAGTCTCTCCAGGCCTTTCTGAAATCATCGTTTCTTACAGAACAATCATATTCCATTATATTTATATGCCATTCCCCATCTGTTAGGTGTCCACTCAATTTCCATTTCCTAACCACTACAAAAAGGGGTGCTATAAAAATTTTTATACTTATGGCTCCTTTTTCCTTTTTAATGCTATCTTTGGGATACAGACCCAGTAGAGACACTAATGGATCAAAAGGCATTAGGCATAAACTTCAGGCCAGGTTTTCTATCATATATATCTGGCTTCATTGGTGAATAATGCATGTGAATTTTTTACAATCTATTATCTTCTATCCTGCCATCTAGGGGAGCGGTGGGGAGTTGGGGGAAAAATTTGTAACGGAAAGCTATGTAAGGGTTATTGTTGAAGAATTACCCACACATATGTTATGCAAATAAAATAAAAAAATAAAATTAAAAAAAACAATCTATTATCTTCTAAATTGATAACATTTAGTAATCCTGAATAAAAAAAAATTGAAGAAATTGAAAATTGCCTGAAATTAGCTAGGAAAAAAATGTTTCATCAAGAGTAAGATGAAAGAATCTTGTGGAATAATTTTAAGTTCCTATGAACGTAGAACACTGTCCACCTTCTATAGTGACATATTATTTTGTATTGTTGCTCTTTTCTTTATATAGAATGCTTTCATTCCCATATTGAATGAGATTTTATCCCTAAATGTCTTGGCCTATCTAGTAAAATGAGATGGTTTAGTCATGAATAATTACAGTATTGTAATGCTTGCAACAAAATGTTTTTTTTTTAAACCTAGAGGATGAAGGAGGTTGCAGAATATTGTATAGATGCTGTATAGAAGATTAATAGAAAGATATTGGCAGTAATTTTACTAGATGAGAAGGCAAAGAGTTGTTGGTAGTATGCACTGGTAGAAAAAAACAATCACACTGAAGTATGGAATCATCAAAACTAAATGACTACTCTGCTATCAACTGTCTTCAAATAGATAAAATAATCTACTATGGTTTCTTTTCTAGAATATGAATGAGAAAGATATCTATAGAGTAGAGTGATAAGAATAGGAGACACATATTAACAATTTTGTGATTGTATCTAATTCAGTAACAAATTGTAAATCAGCTCTTATTTTGGGTTCTATAAACAAATTGAGATATAGGCCCAATAGAAATACTGCTGGGACAAAGGGTATGCACAGTTTGATAACTTTTTGAGCATAGTTCCAGATTGCTCTCCAGAGTGGTTGGATTCATTCACAGTTCCACCAGCAATGTCTCAGCGTCCCAGTTTTCCCACATCCCCTCCAACATTTGTCATTATCTTTTCCTGTCATCTTGGCCAATCTGATAGGTGTATAGTGGTACCTCAGAGTTGTCTTAATTTTTATTTCTCTGATCAATAGTGATTTGGAGCATCTTTTCATATGACTAGAAATAGTTTCAATTTCTTCATCTGAAAATTATATGTTCATGTCCTTTGACCATTTATCAATTGGAGAGTGGCTTGAATTCTTACAAATTTGAGTCAATTCTCTATATACTTTAGCAATGAGGCCTTTGTCAGATCTTTTGAAAGCAAAAGTTTTCCCAGTTTATCGCTTTCCTTGGAATCTTGTCTGCATTTGTTTTGTTTGTACAAAAACCTTTTAACTTGATATAGTCAAAATTATCTATTTTGTGATTAATAATGATTTCTAGTTCTTCTTTGGTCACAAATTCTTTCCTCCTACATAGATCTGAGAGGTACTGTCCTACGTTCTTCTAATTTGTTTATAATATCATTCTTTATGTCTAGATCATGAATCCATTTTGACCTTATCTTGGTATATGGTGTTAGGTGTGGAACAAGCCCTAATTTCTTCCATACTAGTTTCCAATTTTCCTCACAATTTTTGTCAAATAGTGAGTACTTATCCCAGAAGCTGGGGTCTTTGAGTTTATCAAACACTAAATTGCTATAGTTATTGCCTAGTTTGTCCTGTGATTCTATCCTATTCCACTGATCAACTACTCTGTTTCTTAGCCAGTACCAAATGGTTGTGATGACTGCTGCTTTATAATATAGTTTTAGATCTGGTACAGCTATACCATCTTCATTTGCTTTTTTTCCCCATAAATTCCCTTGAAATTCTTGACCTTTTGTTCTTCCAGATGAATTTTGTTATTTTTTCTAGGTCAGTAAAATAATTTCTTGGGAGTTTGATTGGTATAGCATGAAATAAATAGATTAGGTAGTATTATCATCTTTATTATATTCCCTCGACCTACCCAAGAACACTTGATATTTTTCCAGTTGTTTAGATCTGACTTTGTGTGGAATGTATGGATTTTCTCTAAGGGATTTATGGAAATATTTGGGCAATAATTCCACTAGATGAGAAGGCAAAGAGTTGATGATAGTAAGAACTGATAGAGTATCCACAAGAAAGATATTACAATATGAAAACCAAAGTATGAAATCAGCCAAAAAAATGAAGAGAAATAAAAGTAGAATGCTTAGAGAGTTCCAAATGATGAAATAATACTTCTTTGTGATTTTAGAGATGACTTTGTGTAGTAGGTGGAAATTCACTTGACATTGTGAAATGAAAAGGATGAACAGGAAGAAATGAGGAGAGATTGCAGTAAAATAATGAAAAATAATATAATCAGAAAGAATGGGTATTTGTTAATATGGAACTGGAAATTAGTGAATTTTTTGGATGAACTATCAATTACAGGAAAATGAATAATATGAAGGCTACCAAGGAAACTTACAAGTGTTTGAAGATGAATGTAGTGTGTTCTGTTCTTTGTGTTTCATTTTAAGAAAGACATTGATCAACATTGATCCAAAGAAGCACAACCAGGATGATCAAGGGACTGAAATCAATGATTTATGAGTATTTTTAGAGGGAGTTGTGGATGTTTAACTTAGAAAAGGCTTAATGAAGACATTATAGTTGAATCAATAAGCATTTATTATCTTCTTAGTGTTAAACCCTAAACAAGACTATGGGAATACAAAACTGGCTATGGGAATACAAAATCAGAAATAGGGCAAACTTGCTGTCAAAGAGGTTGCTCTCTGTTTAAAAATTTTCATTGAAATATACTTGGAAAGAAACTTCATTTAAAGAGCCAGAGAAGGAAAAGAAGCTGGATATTGAGAGTAGAATGAATAAAAGATGTGGGAGGCCAAACAGAATAGTCTAATATTATAGAAGTCAAAGAAGATAGAGAAGGGAATGACAGCTAAATTGCAAGGAACCATGTGTTGAATAGATTAAGTTTGAATATATAGTAAGTATTCCTGGAAGTTGGTTGGATATTTAAGGGGGGTGTGAACTCAGTCATGTATAGAAAAAAATTTAGAAAACCTATTTCTAAATTAAGCACTCCCTCAATAATTTTTTCTTGACCCAATATTCTTTCTTATGAAGAATAATTGCACATTAAATGCTTCTTGGTAAACAATAGAGGGAGGGTTCCTAAGTAATTATACTTCAGAATCATTAATTTATAACCCTGAAATTCTTGCTTTTCTCCTTAGGCTCTTTTATCTCTTGACTCAATTCTTTTTTCTTTTTGGTTAATTTAAATTTCTTTAGGACTCACAGTGGTAAAACATCTTTGTAGTTGCTATTGTAAACTTGTAAGCATCAACCCAAACCTTCAGGGGTAAATTGCATCTGGGGATGGGATTTGAGGATTTTATGACACATATAACAAACTTGGTTTTTAATTAGTATGCCAGATCATCTCCTTAGAAAATGACATCTGGCAAATAGTCTTATAATAGGTATACCAAAGGTCCCTGACTTATGATATTTATTCTACTATCCCCCTCAAAGATCTCTTATTTTCATTATCAGGTCTTTTTGTAATTTGTTGCTTTTTTTTGGTAAACAATCCTATAGTACTTGTGTCTAGGTATTTTTTTCCCTTCTGAGGTTCTGTTTATATTTTTGGAGGATTATTATTTTCTTCTAGCCTATTTTTTTTGGCTTATCTTATCATATAGTATCCTAACTTTGTGCTTCATTTTTCTTCTGTTATTCTTATTTTTAGGCTTAGTTTTGACGACACTTCAAACCAGGACAAGGAGTCATTCTTTTTAGCAATCTTATTTGGATAAATCATATTTGCTTTTGTGGTTTTGCATTTGGGATGTTGTTCCTTTTGTTATTCTAAATAAAGTTGTTGATACTAGGACACATCTTTTATTTCCTTGTCTGGCTTCTTTTACTTGGTCATATTGACATTCACTAATTTTTGTAAATTCTTATGTAATCTAAAATCAGAAACTGATTCATTGATTCTCAGAAGTACCAGTTAGATATCAGAGATTGTTTCTGAAAGGGCTTGCAGGGTGAGCATCAAGATACTGAGATTCCCCTATTTCTAATTGTGATCCAAAGATCTATCCTAATAGCCCTGAACATCCACTAAGGTGGAGGTGACCTTTCTCTTTCCCTTGATAACATTTTGGTGATAGGGATGATGATACAAATAGCCAGAAAGAATTTAAGTATCACCGAAGACAGTGATATAACTATGATGTAGAGGAAAAAAATGCATTACAATATTGCAAAAGGCAAAGAGTCACCTTGTAAAACTCAAGATATTTCTGCAGGAAGAAAATGTACAATATATAATTGTTACCTTTACTTTTTAAAATTCACCTGACAGAAAATATATAACAAAAATTGAAACAAAAATAATTTTATGCAATTAAGAAATTCATCAAGGAATGGAGCTAACTTTTTTCAAGTCAAATTGATATGATAAAGAGAAAGAATCACATCCTCAAAAAAAATTAAAATGGATAGTTCATAATGAGTGAAGAGGAAATAAAGAACATTATGAGAATCTATTTTCACCCATTATATAACAACAAAACTAACAAAATAAATGAAAACCAAAAAATGAAAATTGAATGAAGGAAACAGAAAATTTAAAAAACCTAAAATTGGGAGAAGTGAAATGAACAAGACATAAAGAATCTTCTAAAACAGGGATAAACTGGGGTAAAGGAGATTTAAAGTGGACAATTTAGTTCTACTAAAGATTCAAAAACTAATTTGAATATTATATAAATGTAATATAATTTGAAAAAATAGTGACATATAATATGGTATTGTATAATATTCTTCTATGAGAAAATACAGTTTGATTCTTACACCAAAACTAGAGAGAGACAAAACACAAGAAAAATTGCTGCTCAAAATTTCTAACAGATATTGATCAAACTTACTGAAAGATAGCAAAGCATATTGAAATAATTCTTGGTCAATAATGAATAGAAAAGATTGTGAGAAACAAAATGGACAAATATAATTATATAAAATTTATGGACTCTTTAGAATCAAAGCAGTTATAATAAGAATTATTATATTGTTTGTTTATTTTTCATTCAAATCTTACTCTTTCTGAACCTGTTCAGAGTTTCCCCCCCCCCCCCCACAATACTACAGTGTCTTGACATTTCCTTCTCTAGTTTACTTTACCTATGAGGAAACTGAGACGAACAGGGTTAATTGTATTGCCCATGGTCATACAACTAGGAAGCTTCTGAGTTCAGATTTGAACTTAGGTCTTCCTGTCTCCAGATGTAGAGTTCTCTCCACTGCACCATCTAGTTCCCCCAATATAGTTAAATGGGTCAGTAAGGATATTTCAAATACATTTTTTCAGATAAATATCAACTATCCAGGATATATTATAATTGATACAAGTAGATAACAAGTAGATAAACAGCATACAACAACACAAATTTTTTTTCAATAGTAAATGGCCAAAGCCCTATAATTATTCAGTTCTTAAAAGAAGAATTCCAGGCAATCAATAAGTTCATTAGAAAAAGTACTCCAAATAATTAATAAAAAGATAAATGGAACTTACATTACACTTAACAATACTCCTAATCATTCAAATATGCATACAAAAAGCCACATACTCATGTGTGAGTTAATAAAAAAACATGTATATGTATTTAAACACAGATTTTATTTATATGCATACATATGCATGCTGATCTACACACATGAATAACATATATGCAGATATATTTGTGTACCCACACATACCAATGAGAACAAAAAAATATGGACAGAGTCCATATGTATAAAATATTAATAACAGTTCTTTGGGGTACAGTTGAAAAGAACTAAGGAAAAATTGGAAAAATTTTGGTATATGATTATAATGTAATATTGTGTGATAAGATGTAAGAAAACCTGGAGGTTTTATATGACCTAGTGCAGAGAGAAACAAGTGAAGCAATGAGAACAATTTAGACAATTATTATAACTTTTTAAAAGAAAAAAAATAGAAATCAATTTTCAAAGACTTCAGAGTGATGATCAATGAATAAATTATCTGGACTTTAAAAATCTGATAATAAATTATGTGTCCTATGATTTGGCATATAGATGAAGTATGAAAGGTATAGCTATAAATGATGCAAGCATTTTCAGATATCAATGTATGGATTTATTTTATTTGTTATGAGGGAGGACTTTTTTGATGGTGGTTGAGGTGGTGGATGGTACTGGTGAAGAATGGAAATTATGGCAGGGAATGGGAAATAATTATGATATTACTCAAAAAATTAGAAAAAACAAAAAGACTATCAATAAAACATTCAAGCACAAAAGAAGCAAGAAAAAATTCAAAAGTGGATACAACAAAAAATGCCAAAAATATACTACTATGTTAAATTGCATGTGTAAATTAAAAAAAAATTACAAAATAGTCTCACAGTTGCATAAACACTTCTCTTGATAATTCACGGGTTGATAATATAAAAAGAAAAATAATACAAAGTATGATGCTTTCAAATTAGTTTCTTTTTCAGTAAGGGGATATTAATTAAAATCTATACAATATTATACTTGAACTTGCCTTTTCCCCCAAAATAAAGGAAATTTGAGGGTTAATAGTGCCTCTTTTATATGAAAGTAATTACTGTATTATAGCTATTACTAGTTCTCTCTAGTATATGCTGTGGGTGATGCTATGATTTGGAATGAAATAATCCATGTCTCCAGTTCTTTTTTTTGATAATTCTGTGGAGAGTTCAAATTGGGTCACATGCAAAATTCGAAATTTGTGCAAGCCTTGTGGCAAGAACAATCATTTTGTAAAATTTTCTTCTTTTAGAGAGTTTATTATTAATGACATACTTGATATGCTTATGATAGTTGTTGAAAAGATAGCAATCACTTGCTTGATATTAATAAGCCTATTAGAATGCCATTCTGACAATTTTGTTCTCAGTGAGAGGTAATTTTACTCAAACAATTGAACATTTCACTGCTGTGGAAACTTTAAAAAATCTTATACTCAAAGAAGTTCTTGAAAATGTCACATTGGAATGATTATTTTCCAATCTTTTTCTTTAGACTACCAAAAACAAATAAAAATTATTAAAGATGTCAAATCTAAAATCATGATATTCTGTTTGTGTCTACTCTGCCCACAGGATATGTGATTTTTATGGGAAAGTATGCTCTAGGCTTAGGGAGAAGTGTTTTATGTCCACTGTAATTATTGAAAAAATTAGGCAAATTATTTTTTAAAAATTTAAATAATATTTTATTTTTCCAAATACATGTAAAAAGATAGTTTTCAACATGCAGCTTTGCAAAACCTTGTGTTACAAAAATTTCTCCCTCTCTCTCCTCTTCCTCCCTCCCCAAAACAGCAAGCAATTTGATATAGGTTGAGCATATGCAATTTTTAAAAAAAACTTTTTTTCATCTTTGTCATTCTGTACAAGAAAAATAAGATCAAAAAGAAAAAAAATGAGAAGAGAAAAAAACCACAAACAACCAACAATAAAGGGGAAAATAGTATATTTTGATGCGCATTCAGCCTCCACAGTTGTCTCTGGATGCAGACAGCAATTTTCATCAAAAATCTATTAGAATTGTCTTGAATCACCTCTTTGTTAGAGTTCCAAATCCATCACAGTTGATCAGCACATTATCTTGTTACTGTGTATAATGTTCTCTTGTTGGCAAATTCTTTTAAGATAATTGTTATGGACTGACTGATACTTAGAAGTGCTTTGTTGCAAGTTGTGAAGGAAAACTTTAGAAACAGTTGCTCATGAGATATCTTAGAACCTGCTACAAGGACCTTCTGGGACCCATTTCCATAAGTGCAAGCCATTCTGGAGGTAGCAATCCAGAGTTACAGTATATTGCTTGTCTAATCAACTGAAAACAATTCTATATAATGCATTATACTGGGTGTTAAGTATGCAAAATCCTGGAGTTATAGATATTGAAAGTTTCAAGTGATCTCAGTGGTTTTGAAATCCAATGTATATGTAAAAGGTACTTTCACTATTATATACCTCTTGAGTGATCATCTAACTTTTTGTTTAAGACATTTAAAAGCAGCTAGGTGGAATAAAAAAAAAGACCTGAGTTCAAATATGACCACTAATACTTAATAGCCATGTGATCCTTCACTCATATAGTTTACCTCAGTTGCCTCATTTGTAAAATAAGAATAACAATAGCATCTACCTTCCAGGATTGTTGTGAGTATCAAATGACATAATAATTTTAAAGTGTTTACCACAGTGACTGACAAATAGTAAGTGCTATGTAAACATTTGCTATTAGTATTAATTTTAAGGTTCAGGATCTTCATTTCTCCAGGAAGCTCATTGTACTAGGATTTTTTTTTTCTTTTCTGGCATCAATCCCTAAAAAGGATTGGGCATATTTTTCTTAATCATCTAAGAATAAAACATTTAATCTCTCTCCCTAAAGACAAATTTTCAGATGTAATGGCAGTTATTTTTTCCCTTGTGAGTCTTCTCTCCTTTTCCCCCCCTATTCTAAACCTACTTAGTTCCTATTATTGATGCTCATATGCTCCAAATTTAAGGTCTTGGTTGCATGTCTCCAAATGCTGAAAGAGCAATATTTTCCTTAAAATACGGCACTAGCAACAATCAGTTGCAATCTGATGAAGACAGAATACAGTAGGACTATTACCACTCCCTCCATTCCTTCAAGCTATGACTCTCTTAATACAATCCATTTTTTTTGTTTCTTTTTGTTTAATGTATTAAATTTTTTTATTTGCAAAACATATGTATGGGTAATTCTTCAACATTAACCCTTACAAAGCTTTCTGTTACAAAATTACCCCCCCCACTCCCTACCCCTCCTCTAGCTGGCAGGATACCAACTACATGTTAATTGTTACATCTTTGAGAAATCGAATATATGTATACATATTTCCACACATCATTTTTGTGCAAGAAAAATCGTATCTACAAAAAAGAATAATCAGAAAAAGAAAACACAATGCAAGCAAACATCAATAGAGAGCATGAAAATGTTCTGTTGTGGTCCACATTACACATCCCTCTCTCTGGGTGTATATGGCTTTCTTCGCTGAACAATTGGAACTGGTTTGAAACATTTCATTGTTGAAGAGAGCCATGTCCATCAGAATTGATCATCATATAGTATTCTGGTTCTGTTCATTTCGCTCAGCATCAATTCATGCAAGCCTCTCCAGGCCTCTCTGAAATCATGCTGCTGGTCGTTTCTTACAGAGCAATAATATTCCATGACATTCATATACCATAATTTATTCAGCGATTCTCTAATTGATGGGCATCTATTCAGTTTCCAGTTTCTAGCCACTACAAAAAGGGCTGCCATAAACATTCTTGCACATGTGGGGCTCTTTCCCTCCTCTAAGATCTCTTTGGGATATAGGCCCAGTAGAAATGCTGCTGGTTCAAATGCACAGTTTGATAACTTATTTAGCATAGTTCCAAATTGCTCTCCAGAATGGCTGGATCCGTTCACAAACAATGCATCAGTGTCCCAGTCTCCCCACATCCCCTCCAACAACTGTCATTATTTTTTCCTGTCATTTTAGCCAATCTGACAGGTGTGTAGTGGTACCTCAGAGTTGTCTTAATTTACATTTCTCTGATCAATAGTGATTTGGAGCACCTTTTCATATGACTACAAATAGTTTTAATAGTTCATCTGAAAATTATTCATATCCTTTGACCATTTATCAATTGGAGAATGGCTTGAATTTTTATAAATATGAGACAATTTTCTATATATTTTAGAGATGAGATCTTTATCAGAACCTTTAAATGTAAAGATGATTTCCCAATTTGATGCTTCCCTACTAATCTTGTCGGCATTAGTTTTGTTTGTACAGAAACTTTTTAACTTAATATAATAACCAATATCTATCTGGTGTTCAATTAAGAGTTCCAGATCTTCTTTGGACATAAATTTATTCCATCTCCACAGGTTTGAGAGGTAAACTATCCTATGGTCCTCTAATTTGCTTACAATATCACTCTTCATATCTAGATCATGAACCCATTTAGATCTTATATTGGTACGTGGTGTTAGGTGTGGGTCAAGCCCTAATTTCTTCCACAATAGTTTCCAATTTTCCCAGCAGTTTTTGCCAAATAGTGAGTACTTATCCCAAAAGATGGGGTCTTTGGGTTTATCAAACACTAAATTGCTAAAGTTATTGCCTAGATTGTCATGATATCCTATCCTGTGCCACTGATCGACGGCTATATTTCTCAGCCAGTACCAAATGGTTTGATGACCGCTGCTTTATAATATAGTTTTATATCTGGTACAGCAAGGCCACCTTCATCTGTTTTTTTTCATTAATTCCCTTGAAATCCTTGACCTTTTGTTCTTCCAAATGAACTTTGCTACTATTTTTTCTAGATATGTAAAATAATTTCTTAGGAGTTTGATTGGTATGGCACTAAATAAGTAAATTAGTTTGGGTAGTATTGCCATTTTTATTATATTCGCTTGGCCTACCCATGAGCACTTAATGTTTTTCCAACTGACTAGGTCTGATTTTATTTGTGTGGAAAGTGTTTTGTAGTTTAGTTCGGATAGTTTCTGACTTTTTCTTGGTAGATAGATTCCCAAATATTTTATGCTATCATCCGTTATTTGGAAGGGAATTTCTTTTTTTATCTCTTGCTGCTGAACTTTGTTGGTAATATATAAAAATGCTGATAATTTATGTGGATTTATTTTGAATCCTGCAACTTTCCTAAAGTTGTGAATTGTTTCTAGTTATTTTTCAGTTGAGTCTCTAGGGTTCTCTAAGTATACCATCATGTCATCTTCAAAGAGTGATAATTTGGTTTCTTCATTACCTACTCTAATTCCTTTTATCTCTTTTTCTTCTCTTATTGCCAAAGCTAACATTTCTAATACAATATTAAATAGTAATGGTGACAGTGGGCAGCCTTGTTTCACTCCTGATCTTATGGGGAATGGCTCTAGTTTGTCTCCATTATATATGATGCTTGCTGATGGTTTTAAGTAGGTGCTACTGATCATTTTAAGGAAAAGCCCATTTATTCCTATACTCTCTAGTGTTTTTAATAGGAAGGGGTTTCTGCATCTATTGAGATAATCATATTATTTTTATTAGTTTGGTTATTAATATAATTGATTATGCTGATAGTTTTCCTGATATTGAACCAGCCCTGCATCCCTGGTATAAATCCTACTTGGTCATAGTGTATTATCTTGGGGATGACTTTCTTTAATCTCATTGCTAATCTCTTATTTAAAATTTTTGCATCAATATTCATTAGGGAAATTGGTCTATAGTTTTCTTTCTCTGTTTTCACCCTACCTGGTTTAGCTATCAGCACCATATCGGTATCATGGAAGGAATTTGGTAGTATACCTTTTGTCCCTATTTTTTGAAATAGTTTATATAGTATTGGAATTAATTGTTCTTTGAATGTTTGGTAGAATTCCCATGTAAATCCATCTGGCCCTGGAGATTTTTTCTTAGGGAGTTGATTAATAGCTTGTTCTATTTCTTTTTCTAAAATGGGGCTATTTAAATAATTTATTTCCTCTTCTGTTAACCTGGGCAATCTATATTTTTGTAGATATTCCTCCATTTCTGTTTGTTTTTTTTTTGCTCCTAAATCATACTTCTTATTCATATTTAGCTTGAAATCATCTAAATCCCTCAGATCATTTTTGAGAAAAAATGTTATATGTCTGCCTCTTTCATATACTTACAAAGTTTATTTTTTTACATTTGTTTTAGATGCTGTATTTATCACTATTGAATGTCATGTCATTAGATTTAACCTTATGCTTTTATACGGGGGTTGAAAAAATGCAAAATTATCTTAAAATGTAAAAAATAAAAACATTCTTAGCTTGTTGAGTTGTATAAAAACATGTGATGGATCTTCTTTGCCAAATACTGCTCTAAGCTGTTAAGATCTTTTTGACTCTTGATTATATTATCAAGTATGTTAGATGTTTCTCTCTGCTTTGTGTCATATATTTTTACGATTAAAATTTTAAACAGCTTAGGGCAGGTATAGATCCTTACTACTATATTGACAGTGAAACACTAATTACTACTTCCTGTCTTGAGCCAATCATCCCGTCATAAGTCTGTCTACTTTTCATGGGATTGGTATGAATTATTTTATCAGACCTTTGCTAATGATGAAAGTATATGGCTAAATAATTTTCAAAGGAAAGAGTCCAAGGTATCAATAGTTTCTTGGAAAAAAGTACTCCAAATTAACAGTCTTTGGAGAATTTGGTTCCAAATTATACCCACCAGTTTGGGAAAAATAGTTAAAAATGGTAATTGATGGAAAGATTCTGAAACTAATACTTAAGCATTATTAATTCTGCCATGATTTGTTTCAACTAAGCAAGAAAACAACTGGGAACTGACTATGCCCCCAAAATGCGTCAACTATGCATTTCCATTAACTCAGTGATACCATTACTAGGTCTGGGCTTCAAGAAATTAAAGAAAGAATAATGTGTACAGAAACCAAACCAACCAGACAACAACAAAAATATATTCTAGCAATTATTTTTAGTAGTGCAAAACCAATAAGCTAGAAACTGAGGCAATTTTTATCAAATAGGGAATTGATGAGCAAATCATGATATGGGTATATAATTTAATATCCTACATGGCAAGAATTTCTAAGAAACCTGTTAAGATTTCTATGAACTGGGGGGCAGAGCCAAGATGGCGGAGTGAAAAGGTGACTTTCTGCCTCTCCTTCGATCTTCTCTCAAATCAGCAATAAAATAAGCCTCCGAACTGATCTTCAAGTCAATGAACTCAGAAATATTTGGGCACAGCTCTCTGGATAACTTCATATCAGGTTAGTCGGACTCGGACAGAGAGATAAATAGACGACAACTGCACAGGCCGGAAGTGAGGGTGGGACTCAGCTCAGCTCATCATGGAAGAAATTCCAAACTCCAAACTCCAAATTCCAAACACCTGGAGTTTATCTGAGGCACTCCGGGACACTCTGCCCTGATTGGGGGCAGGTGTTCTGGCAGACTTGCCTTGTTTAAGGAGTAATTCGGACTTAGTCCTAGCCCCCACCGGCCCAGCACCTTAAGTCAATTCGCCTAAGTGCCCCAGGGCAAAGCTTTTTGCAGCCGCCGCTTTTTCTTTCCCTACCTTAAAGAGATATCCACACTGTCTAAAAAAAAAAAATATGATGAAGAAGCAAAAGAGAGCTCTCACCATAGACAGCTTTTATCAAGGCAAAGAAACGACCCCAGAGCCAGAGGTTCCTTTAGACAAAAATCCAGAGAACATCAGCCAGGACCATCACTGGTCCCCTTTTCAAAAGGCCTTTCTGGAAGACTGCATAAAGAACCTCAAAAGAGAGGTGGAGGATAAATGGGAAAATAAACTGAAATCAGTGCAAGAAGGATATGATGCCCTGCAAAAGATATATGAAAAAGACACCAATTTATTAAAAATAAAATTAGTGAAGTGGAAAAAGAGTGCAATGAACAAATTGGCCAGTTACAAAAGGAGCTTAAAAAGGTAACTGAAGATAACAACACTTTAAAAATAAGAATTGAACAAATGCAAGTGAATGACTCACTAAGACTTCAAGAATCAGTCAAACAAAAACAAAAAATAATGAAAAATTAGAAGAAAATATGAAAAATCTCCTAGGAAAAACAACTGACTTGGAAAATAGACCTAGGAGAGACAATCTAAGGATTATTGGACTTCCTGAAAGCCATGATGAAAAAAAGAATCTAAACATTATCTTCCAGGAAATCCTGAAAGAAAACTGCCCTGAGATTGTAGAATCAAAAGGCAAAATCACCATTGAAAGAATTCACCGATCACCTCCTGAAAGAGACCCCAAAATTAAAACCCCAAGGAATATCATGGCTAAATTTCAGGACTATAGCACCAAGAAACAGATTCTGCTAGCAGCTAGAAAGAAACAATTCAAATACCGATTTTCAATAATTAGAATCACACAGGATTTGTCAGCTTCCACACTGAAGGATCGAAGGGCATGGAACCAGATATTCCGAAGGGCAAAGGAACTTGGATTACAACCAAGAATAACCTATCCAGCTAGAATGAGCATTATCCTCCAGGGAAGAAGATGGTCATTCAATGATATTAGGTGAATCTCACCTATTTCTAATGAAAAGACCGGATCTGAACAAAAAATTCGACACCCAAACACAGAACTCAAGAGATGCATAAAAAGGTAAAAAGGAAAGGTGTCTTGAGAACTTTATTTCTACTAGGGAGATACTCAAAGTTTGGGAGTATAATTAACTAGATATTACTTTGATAATATGAAAAAGAGAACTAGAGGGGAAAATGTTGTCATACTGGGGAAAAGAGGGAAAAAGTGGTAAAATAAGATCTAAAAAAAAGGAGGTAAAAACAAGGTAAAATCACTTGAAGAGGCAAAGAAAACCTAATATAATTGAGAGAAAGAGGGGAGGGAGATGAGCACTGTGTAAATCTTACTCTCATCAGGTTGGGCTCTAAAAGTGTATATCAGACATTTGATTTCACATAGAAACTTGTCTGTTGCTAGAGGGAAGTGGGAGGAAAAGGAGGAAAAGTAAGGGACAAACTAATAGAAGGGAAAATAGAAGAATCAGGGGAAAGGAATAAAAACAGGGGGGGGATCTAAAGGGTGAAGTATTATTTGGGGGAGGGGGTCATCAAAAGCAAAGTACTGAGGACGGGGGAAGGGAAAAAGGGGAAAGGAAAGGGGAGTATTGTTTGGGGGAGGGGTCATCAAAAGCAAAGTACTGAGGAGGGGGGAAGGGAGAAAGGGGAAAGGAAAGGGGAAAACATAACTTGGGTAAATAAGATGGCAGGAAATAAAGAATATTTCTAACTGTGAATGTGAATGGGATGAACTCTCCCATAAAGCGGAAGCAAATAGCAGACTGGATTAAAAACCAGAATCCCACAATATGTTGTCTACAAGAAACACATTTAAAACATAGTGACACATATAGAATGAAGGTAAATGGCTGGAGCAGAAAATATTATGCTTCAGGTGAACAAAAAAAAGCAGGGGTAGCAATCCTTATCTCAGATCAAGTAAAAGCCAAGATAGATCTAATCAAAAGAGATAAGGAAGGAAACTATATTTTATTAAAGGGTACAATAGATAATGTAGCAATATCTATATTAAATATATATGCACCAAGTGCAATAGCACACAAATTCCTAGGGGAAAATTAAGAGAGATGCAAGAAGAAATAGACAGCCAAACAATACTAGTGGGGGATCTCAACCTTCCTCTCTCAGAATTAGATAAATCAAAC
>JAJPUD010006651.1:107601-124317 GCA_023553655.1 Myrmecobius fasciatus | reverse complement strand
CCCACAATATGTTGTCTACAAGAAACACATCTAAAACATAGTGACACATATAGGATGAAGGTAAAAGGCTGGAGCAGAAAATATTATGCTTCAGGTGAACAAAAAAAAGCTGAGGTAGCAATCCTTATCTCAGATCAAGTAAAAGCCAAGATAGATCTAATCAAAAGAGATAAGGAAGGAAACTATATTTTATTAAAGGGTACCATAGATAATGTAGCAATATCAATACTAAATATATACTTACCAAGTCCAAAAGCATCCAAATTCCTAGGGTAGAAATTAAGAGAGATGCAAGAAGAAATACAGTCAAACTATAGTAGTGGGGGATCTCAACCTTGCTCTCTCAGAATTAGATTAATCAAACCACAAAATAAACAAGAAAGAAACTAGGGAGATAAACCAATTGTTAGAAAAGTTGGGTATGATAGAGCTATGGAGAAAATTGAATGGAGACAGTACAGAATTTACTTTTTTTCTCAGCAGTCCATGGAATCTATACAAAAATTGACCATGTGTTAGGGCATAAAAACCTCAAAATCAAATGCAGAAAGGCAGAAATAGTAAATGCATCCTTTTCAGATCATGATGCAATAAAAATCACATGCAATATAAGGCCAGGAGAAAATAAACCAAAAGTTAATTGGAAATTAAATAATCTAATCCTGAAGAATGAATGGGTGAAAGAGCAAATCATAGACACAATCAATAATTTCATCCAGGAGAATGACAATAAGGAGACAACATACCAAAATTTGTGGGATACGGCCAAAGTGGTTATAAGGGGCAATTTTATATCTTTAGATGCTTACTTGCATAAAATAGAGAAAGAAAACATCAACGAATTGGGCTTATTATTAAAAAAAACTAGAAAAAGAACAAATTAAAAACCCTTAATTAAATACCAAATTGGAAATTCTAAAAATAAAAGGAGAAATTAATAAAATTGAAAATAAGAAAACTATTGAATTAATAAATGAAACTAAGAGTTGGTTCTATGAAAAAACCAACAAAATAGATAAGCCTTTAGTTAATTTGATAAGAAAAAGGAAAGAGGAAAATCAAATTGTTAGTCTCAAGAATGATAAGGGAGAACTTTCCTCCAATGAAGAGGAAATTAGAGCAATAATTAGGAGTTACTTTGCCCAACTTTATGCCAGTAAGTTTGATAATTTAAATGAAATGGAGGAATATCTACAAAAATATAGATTGCCCATGTTAAAAGAAGAGGATATAAATTATTTAAACAGTGCCATATTAGAAAAAGAAATAGAACAAGCTATTAACCAACTCCCTAAGAAAAAATCTCCAGGGCCAGATGGATTTACATGTGAATTCTACCAAACATTCAAAGAACAATTAATTCCAATACTATACAAACTATTTGAGAAAATAGGGACAGAAGGTATACTGCCAAAATCCTTCTATGAGACCGATATGGTGCTGATTGCTAAACCAGGTAGGGTGAAAACAGAGAAAGAAAACTATAGACCAATTTCCCTAATGAATATTGATGCAAAAAATGTTACATAAGATATTAGCAATGAGATTACAGAAAGTCATCCTCAGGATAGTACACTATGACCAAGTAGAATTTATACCAGGGATGCAGGGCTGGTTCAATATTAGGAAAACTATCAGCATAATTAATTATATTAATAACCAAACTAACAAAAAGCATATGATTATCTCAATAGATGCTGAAAAAGCATTTGATAAAATCCAACACCCTTTCCTATTAAAAACACTAGAGAGTATAGGAATAAATGGGCTTTTCCTTAAAATGATCAGTAGTATCTATTTAAAACCATCAGCAAGCATCATATGTAATGGAGACAAACTACAACCATTCCCAACAAGATCAGGAGTGAAACAAGGCTACCCACTGTCACCATTACTATTTAATATTGTATTAGAAATGTTAGCTTTAGCAATAAGAGAAGAAAAAGAGACAAAAGGAATCAGAGTAGGTAATGAAGAAACCAAATTATCACTCTTTGCAGATGACATGATGGTATACTTAGAGAACCCTAGAGACTCAACTAAAAAACTACTAGAAACACTTCACAACTTTAGCAAAGTTGCAGGATTCAAAAATTAATCCACATAAATCATCAGCATTTTTATATATTACCAACAAAGTTCAGCAGCAGGAGATACAAAAAGAAATTCCATTCCAAATAACAGATGATAGGATAAAATATTTGGGAATCTATCTGCCAAGGAAAAGTCAGAAACTATATGAACTAAACTACAAAACACTTTCCATACGAATAAAATCAGACCTAATCAATTGGAAAAATATTAAGTGCTCATGGGTAGGCAGAGCAAATATAATAAAAATGACAATACTACCCAAACTAATCTACTTATTTAGTGCCATACCAATCAAAGTCCCAAGAAATTATTTTACAGATCTAGAAAAAATAGTAGCAAAGTTTATTTGGAAAAACAAAAGGTCAAGAATTTCAAGGGGATTAATGAAAAAAAAAAGGCAGATGAAGGTGGCCTTGCTGTACCAGATCTAAAACTATATTATAAAGCAGCGGTTCTCAAAACCGTTTGGTACTGGCTAAGAAATAGAGCAGTCGATCAGTGGCACAGGATTGGTTATCAGGACAATCTAGGCAATAACCTTAACAATTTAGTATTTGATAAACCCAAAGACCACAGTTTTTGAGATAAGTACTCACTGTTCAGCAAAAACTGCTTGGAAAATTGGAAACTAGTGTGGAAGAAATTAGGGCTTGACCCATACCTAACACCACATACCAAGATAAGATCTAAATGGGTTCATGATCTAGATATAAAGAGTGACTTTGTAAGCAAGTTAGAGGAACGTAATATAGTTTACCTCTCAGACCTGTGGAGATGGAATAAATTTATGTCCAAAGAAGATCTGGAACTCCTAATTGAACACCAGATGGATAATTTTGATTATATTAAGTTGAAAAGTTTCTGTACAAATAAAACTAATGCAGACAAGATTAGGAGGGAAGCATCAAATTAGGAAATCATCTTTACATTTAATAGTTCTGATAAAGGTCTCATTTCTAAAATTTATAGAGAATTGTCTCATATATATAAGAATTCAGGCCACTCTTCAATAGATAAGTGGTCAAGGGATATGAACAGATTTTTTTTCAGATGATGAAATTAAAACCATCTCTAGTCATATGAAAAGTTGCTCCAAATCACTATTGATCAGAGAAATGCAAATTAAGACAACTCTGAGATACCACTACCCACTTGTCAGATTGGCTAAAATGACAGGAAAAGATAACGATGAATGTTGGAGGGGATGTGGGAAAACTGGGACACTGATACATTGTTGGTGGAACTGTGAACGGATCCAGCTATTCTGGAGAGCAATTTGGAACTATGCTCAAAAAGTTATCAAACTGTAGATACCCTTTGACCCAGCAGTGTTTCTACTGGGCTTATATCCCAAAGAGATCTTAGAGGAGGGAAAGGGACCCACATGTGCAAGAATGTTTGTGGCAGCCCTTTTTGTAGTGGCTAGGAACTGGAAACTGAAGGGATGCCCATCAATTGGAGAGTGGCTGAATAAATTATGGTACATGAATGTTATGGAATATTATTGCTCCGTAAGAAATGACCAGCAGGACGATTTCAGAGAGGCCTGGAGAGACTTGCATGAACTGATGCTGAGTGAAACGAGCAGAACCAGGAGATCATCATACACAGCAACAACAGTATTACATGATGATCAATTTTGATGGTCATGGCTCTCTGCAACAAAGAATTGTCTCAAACTAGTTCCAATTGTTCACTGAAGAAAACCATATACACCCAGAGAAAGGGATATGAAATATGGACCACAATGTAACATTTTTATGCTCTCTATTGATATTTGCTTGCATTGTGTTGCCTTTCTCTGATTTTCTTTTTTTTCTTTTAGATAGGATTTTTCTTGCATAACTTGTCAAGTATTTTAACATTATTAACATGTAGTGGACTTCCTGCCATCTAGGGGAGGGGAGGGGACTGGGGGTAAAATTTGTAATGGAAAGCTTTGTAAAGATCAATGCTGGGGAACTACCCATACATATGTTATACAAATAAAAAGCTTTAATAAAAAAAATCATGGATTGTATTATTATCCAAAAGGAGAGAATCTAGACAGCATCAATAATTGTCTAATACATGTTTTCACAACCCTATAAAATCTATATGCACTGAAGGAGTCATTGATTTAACAAAATATGAAATTAGAGAAAAAGTAAGAATTTGTAAATTATTTCTAGAATAGATTCCATCTTTAATCATAGTGTTGATGAAAAGGTATAGAAAATGGGGGCAGCTAAGTGGCGCAGTAGATAGAGCACCCGCCCTGAAGTCAGGAGGACCTGAGTTCAAATCTGATCTCAGACACTTAACATTCCCTAGCTGTGTGACTCTGGGCAAGTCACTTAACCCCAACTGCCTTAGCACAAAGAAAAGAAAAGGTATAGAAAATGTCCAAGTAAATATAATTAGTTGGTTAAAATGGTTTAAAAAAAGCATTATTTGTGTTTTTTTAAGTATTTGACTTGGTAAGTCATAACATTGTTCTTAGAAGTCTTCCTCTAATGTGAATTTATTAATTATACATAATTCCTTGATTGACACAACTGCAGAGGAAAATAACATTTGTTGATTCCCCCACTAAAATAATAACA
Source organism: Myrmecobius fasciatus (assembly GCA_023553655.1). Classification (NCBI taxonomy): domain Eukaryota; kingdom Metazoa; phylum Chordata; class Mammalia; order Dasyuromorphia; family Myrmecobiidae; genus Myrmecobius; species Myrmecobius fasciatus. Next base: position 119,638 of record JAJPUD010006651.1, on the reverse strand, counting down.
CACTTATATAGCACTTTAAGATTTATGACATGCTCTCTTACATTATTTAGCATGTAAGAAACAAGCATCTTACCAAAATTAGCACTAACTTGTTGATGAACCCAGGAAAAAAAATTTTACTTAGGTTCTTGCAAGAGTGTGTGTCCAGATAATAGGCACACCCTTGAAGTACAAAAACACAGCCTTTTATTCCCTCTCCCCAAAATAAAAGTCCCTTCCCTGTTTCTCTCATATAGTACCTTCCCTGGATAATGTAGAGATTACAGCCTATCTGAAGCACCTAATCCTCCAACCTGAGGGTCTACCCCTAATTACAGCTCCCATTTCCCCAAATTTCAATTTTCAAAATTTTCTTATTTTCTTATTTGTATGTGTATACTCTCCTTCTGCATATACCAATAGATGGCTTCCCTCTTGTAAGGTTCATTTCCTTTGTCCCATATTAGCCTAACTTTTAAATTTCATTTCTTAGGTTTCATTTTCATTTCTCTAATTCAAGTTTCATTTCTCTGATATATTTTTAAAAACGTAACTCTGTGGAAACTAAACACTCATCCAGTTCTCGCAGGCTTATTCCCAAAAATCCTGTGAAGTAGGTTCTGCAAGCATTATTTTCCCCCATCTTACAGGTGACAAAACTGAGGTGCAGCAAGAGTAAGTAACTGCACTTACTTATTTACTTATTCATTGATCACCAAGTGAGTAAATGTTACGGGATAAATTCTAAACTAATGCACTCCTGTTTCCAGGCCAATTTTTTTTCCTATTCCAGCATGCTCTCTCAGTGATGGCAGTCCCCTCATAAGTCCCAAAGCGCTTTCTTTGGCTTTCTTCTTTACTTTTTCCATATTCTCCTTTGCCTACCAATAATTAGTATAGATACTTTACCCTCACTATTAAACTGTAAGCTCCTGAAAGCTAGAACTATAGATTTGCATCCTGGTATCCCCTGCTATCAAAATGACTTGCTGGCAGCAGGTGTTTAAAACTGTCTGTTGAATTGCAAATCCCTTTAAATGCAAAACAAATCCTTGGTCCTCTCTAATGAAGGTTTTAGCCTCCATTTTTTAGCAACTCAAATATCTATTTCTGCACAAAGTTAATTCAATTTCCTGAATGATATATGCATACTACACAATGCAATTTCACCTAAAATTACTTGTCTTTTCCAACCACTTCATTTGGGATTTCAATATTCATTTTGAAAAGAGCCTACAATCATTGTTATAATAGATAAATTTCTCTGTAACAGACATGGATCAAATGCTCTTTTATCTGATTCAGCTCCCCAAGAGAGGCAGAGAGGTACTTTAAATTTCCTTGATGAAGGTCTAATATCTAATATATAAAGAATCGGTTTAAATATGTAAGAACAAAAGCTATACCCCAATACATAAATAGTCTAGAGATATGAACAGATACTTCTAAAATGAAGAAACACAAAGTGACAAAAACCATTTGGAAAATGCTCCAAATCACTCAAGATTAGAGTAATACTAATCGAAACAACTCTAAAAGTTCCACCTTATAGTTATCAGATCAGCAAAGATGATAAAAAAACAAGAAAAAATAGCACTTGTTGGAAAGGTTGTGGGAGGACAAGCACACTAATGTACTATTTATGAAAATGAATTGTTCTAATATTCTGGAAAGCAATTAGGAATTATGCCCCCCAAAATCACTAACCTGTGCACACCCTTTTATGCAGCAATATCACTACTAAGCATAACACACCACCACCACCAAAAAATGAAGTTGGAATGGATTCATAGGTACAAAAATATCTGTAGCTACAATTGTAGCAAAGAACGTAACAGACAAATAACATTTAGAATTGTGAACATGATGAGATTCAGAGAATCCTAGAAATCTTTTACAAACAGATGCAAAGTTAAATGAGCAACATATGCAGTGACAACAAAAATTTGAAAGACCTCAGAACTCTAAGTAAAAATAACAAGCAATAGTTACTTGAAAAGACTAATGATCAAACCTATTTTCCCACCTTGGCAGGGAAGTTATTGCCTAGAGATTCCAAATAAAAGAGGCATTCTCAGAAATGGCTAAGGTGTTGATTTGTTTTCTGGGATTATACAAGTTTTATAAAAAGGGAGAAATACTATCCACAAGGAAAGATTAAAAATACTCCACACCAAGGCATTAATAAAGCTTTTTTTAAATGCACAGAAAACAAGACACAGATGGAAATATAAACTAATGGATAAATTTCATCACTATCTTGTTAAATTTAACATATATATCTATATATATATGTATAATTTCTTACAAAATAAATAATGCAAAACAGAAGTATATAGTTTCTTATGCAATCCTAAACAAGTCACTTTCTTTCTTTCACCCTCAGTTTCCACAACTGTAAAATGGAAATAATAATAGCATCCAATTCACAAGGCTCCTGTCAGTATAAAAAAATGAAATCACATGCAAAGTGATTTGCAAAGCTTAATAGCAAAAATGCTATTATAGTTTATAAATGCTATTTGGAATAGAGTTGAGACTCCATATGCAGAGAACCTAAGTTCAGAAACTGACTCTGATACTCATCTCCTACATGACCTTGGACAAGTCATCTAACTCTCTGGGTTTCCTCCATAAAATGAGGGAGATGAAGTAAATGGCTTCTAAGATTCTTTCTAATTCTCTCTGTGTGTCTCTGTCTATGTCTGTCTCTGTCTCTGTCTCTCTGTCTCTCTGCCTCTCTCTCTCTCTCTCTCTGTCTGTCTGTCTGTCTCTCTCTCTCTCTCTTTAAATATATATTCCTATCACCCTTATATCCCAAACTTCAAAGCAATATTATACCAGACTTACCAAAAAACCTCCATTGATTTATCCCTGGGAGACTGAACTCTTAATTTTACCTACACATCTTCCCACCTATATCGTACTGTAGCACAAATACCCTTACTAGAATAGCCTTTTCTGTGAGGAGATGTTCCTTACCTCAGTCTCTTAGAATGAAACTTACATCAACTGCATCTCTCCCTATTTTAAATCCCTAAAAAGTGTAACTTTTCTTTAGGATCTATAATTTTAATTGAACCAATCCTACAGAAAAAAATAGATCATAAGTATTTAGAGCTGTAGTGTTTTGGAATATAAGGCAATCAGTTAAGTGACTTGCTCCTCAGGGTCACATAACTAGTGTCCAAAGTTAGATATAAATTCAGATCCTTTTTACTGTCCATTAGGGTTTCTGACCTAATCAGTCCTATGGAACAGCATATCAGCTCTGGAAGGAAATTTACAAGTCATCTGGGACAACCTCTCCCTGAAGAGGAAAAAAATCCTTCTACAACATTTCTAATTGAGGTGGGGGTGAGGGTCATCCAGACTTTCTGATTAGGAAACTAAAAATCAGAAAGATGAGTCAAGTTGTTAATTCAGATGGCAAATATTAGAGCCTGAACTTGAAAATGATCCTCTTACTGCATCTAGTGATGCTTTATATCTTTTGTATATAAAGCTTTCCCTTTCTCTTTCCCTTTCTTTCCCTCCTGTAGCATTCTTTTCTTCTTCAAAAGGTTAGTATCCTGTTGTTCACTCTTCACCTATCTCTTATTAAAATTCCTTCTAGAGAAAGACTATGACTCAAGTCATTTATACTCTAGCATGAAATTATGGATTTTTTTAAAGTTACTTCTCTCTCAGGGTTATTCTTATGAATTTTACTCTAGTATAACTTTTTGTTCCTGTTAAATGAATTTCTGTTATTTAGTCATAGAGGGGAGGCACTGGAGGGTAGGGAAAAGTACCCCATCCCAGCACAGTAAAATTTCACAGTCAGCTACCTACTCCACCTCTGTCAACAAAGGATATTAACCTGAGTATATAAGGAAGGCTAATCCTTACAGCAGAAAATGAAAATTCTAACTATTAGTATCTCCTCCCATGTAAATGCAAAATACATATGTAGAAACACTATTAGCTTATCTGAAAATTAATTTATGGTGAGACTGAAACAGAATGTTAAATACCTTCACTGAAGACAAATGATCCCTCCACCACCCCATCTCTGAGGGAATATTTTACATCTGTTGTTGAGTTGTTGCCGAGATACCATGGCATCCTAGTGTTCGGTCTGTGATTTATAAAAGAAAAAAGAGAAAAAAAATGGGTAAGCATCAGCTCGAATTGTCTCTTTGCTTTCTTGTGTTACTGGCACTTATTGTTCATATGCATTTTCCTTTACAAAAAAAAATTTAAAAAACTAACCTTTCTAAATGAATCTTTTGCTATCCACAATTGTATCACAATAGTAATTATAATGAATAGCTTGCTATGTAAAACCAGGAAACTTCTCAAAGGTGAAAACCTGGGAGTTCTTCCAAGTCTGTGGATGGTAAAGCTTCATTCAGGTATAGAAATACCATATATTTAAATGAATTCATAGATTTATTCAGAAAGATTATCCATGCTAAAAAACTCTTTCCCCTTCAATTGAGGTATCCTTTATCCCTGTACTGGATGTTGGGAGGCTTAATAATTAATGCAGAAAAGAATGCTTCCTGTTACCAAGTTATTTCTGGTCCATTTTCCTTATGTTAGTTTACTCTTACTCAAAATAAGTTTTATAATTAGGTGAAAAGAAAGTCATTGTTACAAATCAGGAAAATATGGATTCTTCTTTCCTTAAAAAAGTATTGGACTATAAGTATAGAATGTTGCTTACATTGTCAGATGTGGTAGCTGTGGGGAGTTTTATTTTCATTTAAGTTATTTACCTTCCTTACTAGGTAAGGTTCATATGGCAGATGGCAAGATGTAATGTAAAAAACAAATGACATCAATCAAATATTAATATAAAAAGAGGAGGGGAAAAAGTCTAGACACCTAGTTATTTGAACATGGGCAAATCATTTCTGCTTGTGAAAAATTCTTTGGAACACAGTTTTCTCATCCATAAAATAGAGGTATTGATACATTACCCATTTTACAAGCTTGAGGAAAGTGTTTTGTAAACCTTAAAATACTGTATAAAATCTAGCATCACTGTCCAACTGTTGTCTGCATTTTTAAACAATGAATAGGAAGTGGGGGGTCTCAATCCATTCAATTTTACATTTATTGAGTGTCTATAATGTATAACTAGGAGAAGAGGTGCTGGGGGGTGCAAATACAAAAATAAAATACTAACCTCAAAGAGCTTTCATTCTACCAGGGGCTTACTGTTTGAAAATATCAGTAAATCAAAGTATAGGTAGCATAATGCAAAATGCCATTTACTTTGAAAATCATACCTTGTCATCTATCCCCACAAACCTTCCCAAACCAAGGAAACAATTAAGGAAAACCAGAAAAAGCACTAGCACCTGTGAAGGTTAAGAAACGGTTTCATATAAGAAATAGCACCTGGGATACCTTCAGGAGAAAAAAGGGTAGATTTTAGGAGGTGGAACTCAAGGAGAGGGGAGTGCTTGGCAACCATAGGAATCACCTGTGAAAATGTGGGTGCATTTACCAATGAATTTTTGGACATTTCTGGTGGTATATCCCATTATCCTTTCTTTTGCCTATATCCTTAGAATGATATAAACAATTAAATAATACAGTGAAATGCCTTCATCTACCAGCAGGAGCTAAAAAAAATTATCATTTCTTCCCAGTGGAAAGTTGCATCTTATAATGGTTGAAGTTGGCTGTTTTCTTCTCCAGAACCACCATGATGAGATATTACCTGACGTTCTTTGCTAAAGCCTAGTTCATTTTCAAATCCCATCATAAATAAAAAAAAACTACTGCTTTTGTTTTAATAAGACTCCAATGATGAGGTGGGATTGAAATTCCCTTTATAAAGGAGCCATAAATATGGATTGGCATTATAGGAGTGATGATTTTACATCTTTTTTTTCATGTCTCTGGGGGGTTGATCTGGGGAGTACTTGACTAGCCACAAAGTCAAAGGAATAGATTTAGAGAGATCATCTCTTCCAATCTTGTCATTTTGAAGATGAGAAAACTGAGGCTTAGAGAAATTAATGGTGAGCTTTCTTTCCTTAGGACACAGAGATTATTTCCATATGGAGGGTATGGATGTTTCTTTAGAGAACTAAGACCATCTTTTAGATTGGCAAAGTTTTCTGCCCAGCTTGATGAGCTACTCTGGGGGTGAGCTCAATTTCAGATGCTGGCTCAGGGCTTCCTTTGGTGAGGATTGTAAAAGCAATATCCTAATTTTTACCTCTAAATAATTTAGGGTAGTTATTCCTTAAAAGCTATTGACACTGTTCTCAACATTTGTTGAGGTATCTAATGGTCCAAGCTTATTGTCTTCACTTCCTCATTGTGAGAATATAAAACAGTCACACTGAGTTGCAGTCTATCAATATGTTGCTTGATAATTGGGGGGGGATGGGCAACTCAGATAAGGAAGCTTCATTCAACTTGGAGTACCTTCAGTGTCTATCTTGATAAATATCCTTCTGCTATGACTAAGTAAATATTTTGTAAACTACTGAATGACTCATGAGCATCAAACTTTGTTCCAATATCAAACTGAAAATATAAGATGACTGGCCTAAATCCTACTTTAGCCTTAATAGGAAAAAATGGACATATACCTTTGTGCTTTCCAGAAGATGGATCTCACTACTTTCTCATACACTGGTTGGCTCTGACTCTCATGAATAAAATAGTTGAAAAAAGAACTAGTCATTTGTAATGACCCATAAAAGCGTAATATCAGTTTTATCTTTTGACCTTTCCAAACGTTGTTCCAATATCAGATCTAAACTACAAGATGACTGGCCTAAGTCCTACTTCAGCCTTAATAGAAAGAATGGATATATATACCTTTGTGCTTCCCAGAAGATGGATCTCAGTAATTTCTCATACATTGGTTGACTCCAATTCCCATGGATACTATAGTTGAAAAAAATAGTCATTTGTAGTGGCCTATAAAAGTGTGATATTAATCTTACACTTGGATCTTCCCTCTATTAAATTTTCTCTTCCACCCTACTCAAAAAATATCACTCTTCAGAGAAAGATAAGATTACCCAAGAGCTAAAAGTAGATTTGATCTTGCATAAGTTGGCTATTGAGGATGGGGCAGAGGGAAAGTAACCTACTAATCTAGAAATGATTGGGAGTATGTTAGCAGAGACAGAACCAAATCAACCCTTACCCAAAGGTCTGAGAGCTCTAGACTTTAAGTTCCTGGCCCCAGTTTTTAGGTCGAACACTGTAATCAATTCCCCATAGGAGATGGCAGTCATAGAGGGAAATTACTTGACAAAATAGTGAGAGTTCCTAAAATCAAAACTTCTAAATGAAGAAGAAATTCTGGGCAACATAATCCTGAAAGATAGACATCTAGTGCTACAAGGGGATTTGTCAGGCATTGATAATCCTGGGATTGGTCTCTAGAAATCCTAACTTCAAAGAAGCTCAGGAGACAAACCATAATAATATGTCTTTCTAAAGTGAACCTTATCATGGATTTAAAAAAATTCTTTAAGAAAAAGTCATTTAAATTATCTGTGCAAAAGCCAACAAAAACAAAGTGTAAATTAAGAAAACATTAACACAAAACCAGAGTAAATTAAGAAGAAAGAGTAACTATAAAAAGAGGAGTAGACAATAGAGTTGATTTTCCAAGGTTTCTAGAGTATTGTTAAAAAGAAATAAATTGCACTAAGGGATAAAAGGGAGAACAAAGAAGAATCCTCAAATGTGGGAAAGGATCTAAGGGGCTAAAAATTTAAAGGAAACTTAAAGAGTCAAGACGGAAGAACTGAATCAGTATTATATGAACTAAATGCTCAACCTTTACATATAAGTGAATCAACAAATTGAAGGGGAGTGTTGTGTGAATATAGTGGGAACATACTAGACTGTGGCTGGAAAACACAAAACACATAGAGGAGTCAAATATGTGTCCCCAGGCTGGAGATCAATAGAGAAGAGAATATTTCCCCCCAAAATCTCAATTTTGTAGAAGACTATAGAAGAATAAAATGAGTGAGTGGAAAGGGAAGGCAAAAGGATTGGGTTTAAAGTGTACAATTAAAGAATATTCCCAGGAGAGGGGAGAATATGTATTTGGTGAAATGCTAGGGACTTATAGAAGGTTTTTGTTCAAGAGGGAAGGAAACAATGGGAAACAGTCTTCTCTGAGAAAGGGTTGTACTTTTTTGGGTTAAGTGACTGGTCCAGGTTAACGTAACTAGTAAATAACAAGTGTATGAGGCCAGATTTGAGCTTGAGTCCTCCTGACTCCATAGCCAGTGCTCTGTGAAATGTGAGTTTTATATTTATAAACAAACCCTAGGAGAGAGGATATGTGGGTCCCTTGTGCCTAGCACTCAGGGCTATTGGGGGAACTCAGATGCATGGTTATAATATACGGGTCTTAGGAATTTTAATGAATTAAATTAATAAAATAGAATAATAACCTCAGATATAAATGGAGGCAGCATGAAATCAGCAAAAAATTGATTGACAAATGGACTAATATAGGAATAGAAAAAGAACCCTAAATTCAATACAGCACAAAGTTTAACTCCCATTAAGGACATAAAATGAAAAGGGAAAAAGATTATACCCAATAAACAAGATAATCAAATTCACAATAAATTAGAAGGGATAGAAATAAGGATGAAATCAAAGTAAACGAAGGCTTCTTGGAGAGGAACATGCAGAATTAATTGTAGGAACAAAGTGATGATTTCAGAAGACAAAATAAATATTAATTCAAAAAAAAAGAAAATTCAATCCTAACAATAGTAACCTTAGATGTAAAAGGAATAAATATTCCAATAAAAAGAAAGAGTTGCCGAATGAATCATAAAATCCAACAATTTGTTACACAGCAGGCATTTAGCTAAAAATGAAGATGTATAAAGAATAAAAGGAATAGCTGGTTTAAAACATTGTACCATGCATCAGGATTATACAATGAAATTTCAAGAAGAATGCCACACACATAAAAAGAAAAGTTCATACTTTCAAAAAAAATCAAAAAGAAAATACATCAACTTTAAAGATACCATAAACAATTGCATTAATATACCAATAACAGAGTATTTAAATTGATACAAGTCCCTGCTCTCAAGGAGCATATATTCAAATGGACAAGGATACAGCAATTGACATATGCAATATACATACAAAGTAGATAGAAGAAAATCTTAAAAGGGAAAGTACTGATAGTTAAAGGGACTGTGGAAAGTCTTTTTTAGAAGATGACATTTGTGCTGAGTTTTGAAAGAAGCTAGGAATTCTAAGAGGCAGAGGTAAGGAAGAAGAGTATTCCAGAGATGAAGATAGCACAGAGATGAGATACAGACTGTTTTGTATGAAGAATAAATATACTAGTACAGTTGAATAATACAATATGTGGATGTGAATAAAATATAGGAATATTGGAAAGATAGAAGGATCATTCAGGTTGGAAAGAGCTTTACATACCAAAAAAGACTGTATTTGATACTAGAAGTAATGGGGAGCCTTATAGTTTATTGAGAATGGGGGAATAATAAGGTTAGACTTAGTAAAATCATTTGGACAGTTTTTCAAGAATAAGGACTCTTATTTTTATTCTTAGCAGAATGCCTCATAATAAGTGATTTAATATATTTGTTAAATTGCTAAGACTAGATGGTTATATAGATTGTATTTTTCACCAATCATTGTCAAAGGAAAAAAATATGAAGAATGGTGGTACAAGATGAGCAAGTATTGATATGGCTTATGATATATATCACAGGTGGGAGTGTCCACATCAGCAAGACCACAACTGCATCCAAGAATTAAAATATCCTATCATCAAGAACAATGTTACTGTGTTTGAGATTTTTTAAGCTTAGAGGGAGGGAAAAAAGATAATAAAATGAGAACCTCATTCCTTCTATTCAGAAAAATAATCATCCAGAGGACTAGCAATAATAGTAATAAATATTATTTTTCTGAATATGACAGCTGTCTAGGTTATCTCCATGAAGAAGTATAGAGGAACCATTTTTTTTAAAAAAAAAGGTACCTTTTGTTAATTTTACTGGGGATGGGAATGGGGTTAGAGAGTGTGGAGGGGAATAGAATTTTGATGATGAAGTCTGAAATTTTCAAGGTATCTCTCTTGAGGAACACTCATGACTAAGGTTTAGACAGAAAACATTAAACCTTAGAGTATACAGCAAACAATGATTTTAGGACAAATTCTAACCCTGCTTCACTTTCCTATCTCCAACTCTGAAATCTCCAATTTGTAAACAGTGTACCTTGACTCCTCTAATCACTGTTCTTCCCCCTTTCAAATGTAAGTTCCTTGAGGATAAGAACTGTTCTTGCTTATATTTGTAATCTCAGTCCTTTGGATAAAGTCTAATCCTTGTTTGTACCATGTCCTATATACATTTTTTCTTTTGAAATTTAATTATTTTTATATTTTTTCTCCTTCACATATATAACCCCATTCAGAAGGAAAGAAAAAACACCTTTGATAAAGATGTTGTAAAGTAAAAGGAATTCCAATGACAAAATGAATATCTCATTTTGAATCTTGAGTGTATCACTTTCTCTGGGAAGAAGTGAGTAGTATATATCATCTTCTTTCTTCTGGAATTATAGTTCATCACTGCATCAATCACAGTTCTTAAATTTTTCAGAGTTGTTTATCTTTATAATGTTGTTGGTAGTCTATAATTTGTTCCTTCCTTTCATTCTGTTCACTTTATTGTATATTACTTCATATAAGCTTCCTGAAGTTTCTGTGAACTTATCTCTCTCATTATGTCTTATGGCACAAAAAATATTTCATTTCATCTATAGACAATAATTTGTTCAGGCTTCCTGACATTCCTACTGCAATAAAAAAAACTAATTAGAAAGGATAATTAATAAAGCTAGGGAGATACCAGATGGTGAGCTTCCTTCTGCCTCACTCTCACTCACCCTTGGTAAGCTTTTTGCCTCTTCTTTAAGTGACCCCCAAGCAGCAGTCTCTTAGTATCCAGGAGTCCTTGTCTTCAAACTACAGCTTCATATCTGGGATCTCTTCAAACTAGGTTGTGTTGGTCCTCTTCGTGGTTGATCTGAAGGTACCATTTCAGTACTATTTGGCCATTCAAAAATGGCTGATGAAGGAACCCTTCCTAGAAAAACTCTATTGCCCCTACTCCTACTCAGAGGAAAGAGTCTTGCCTACATTTATTTACATCTCAAGTGCTTAGCACAGTGCCTGGAACATATGTAGGAAGTGCCTAAGAAATAATTTCTCTTTCTTAAGTCCCTGCCTTCTCAAAGTAAAAAACACTGTCTGCCTAACACTAAACTTTGCCATAAGAGTGGATTGTTTTGAGTCATCCTGTTCTGTAAGTTTCTCCCATTGTACTATTCTGGGTTTTATTTTTATTGAATTATTTTTATCATCTTTTTAAAAAATGTATCTAACTGCCATATTTGCTCTTCAGTCAGCTGTTACAAATATTAAAGTCTGAGTTCAAGGCACTATAGTTATAGAATCTCTCATTAAAATCTAGCAAAAGGTGGGAAATCATGGTAAAATTCAAAATAAATTTGATAGAGATGCTAAATAACTGAAGGCAGGAACATTATCTCATTTGTAAGACTATAAACAGCCAAACAGCTAGATCAACCTGTCTCTTTAATCAGAAAGCCAGAGGAGGCAGCTTTACACACAGAGACAGAAACAGAGAAATAAAGAGAGAAAAACAGAGAGACAGAGATAGAGAGAAACAAAGACAGAGAGAGTGACAAAGAAAAGAGACAGGCAGAGAGGCACACAGAGACACAGAAAGAAAGAGAATTCAACATGTTCTGATCAAAGGATAGAACTCATGAGAGTTCATTAAAAGGTCATTAGCAATGGGATATTTCTTGGGTGTTCCCTCTTTTAAACTTTATGATATAATCTTACTTCTTGTATGACTTTGGTCAATACACTTAATCTTTCCAAGCTTCAGTCACATCATTTATATTATGTGGTAATTGATCAACAATCAGATTCTCATTCTCTCTCTCTCTCTCTCTCTCTCTCTCTCTCTCTCTCTCTCTCTCT